>JACXGI010005877.1:0-44637 GCA_016801175.1 Esox masquinongy
ACGGGCATGTGTAATTACAGATGGAGAACACCACGGGCATGTGTAATTACAGATGGAGAACACCACGGCATGTGTAATTACACATGGAGAACACCATGGGCATATGTAGCACTTTCTCTTGATCAGGGATAGGCAAATAGATTCAACTGCGGGCACATTTTTGATTAAATTAATTGTCCGCAATGAAACATAATTCTATAAAGTAATTTGTACACTGCTAATTGTCCACACGTAAGCCCAAAGATGTCATGCCAATGAAACAATCAAATAATGCTTCATTTTATTTGTGCGAACACATTTAAATTAAACTAATTTATCTGAATTTCTGGGGATTTCACTCTTTTTTGACCAAAAAGCTACAATTGCCCCATGTGGGAGGCTGAAAAGAAATCTGCCTGTTGCTGAGTTCTGCTCTTGGTGTTGAAAATGATGTGCCTCTAGTCAGCCAGTATGATATTGACTAAGATGAATATATTTTAGAGTCACTCTTATGATATTAAAAACGGTACCGTGGTGTTTCGGTCTTTCCATGACTTGATTAAACACAGTGTAGCTGTAGCCTCTGCCATGCCAAAGGACATTGCCTTTCGCTGAATATTCCCACACATTTACCCAACGCCCAGACACTGACTGCCATTTCCACCCAGAACAGCTGACTCCAAATGAAATTGCGGCACAATATTTCACAGAGGTATTGATAGTGGATTGGGAGATTGGGAGGACGCTATGATTGCGCTACCGCTTCTGACCCCGAACACGCCGCTTCTCCGTGTTCAGTTAATTGGAATACAAAGCACAGGAAAGTCGATGGGATAGAGCGGTGGAGAAGGGGGTTGCGGTCTGTCTCAACCAACACCAAACCATCAATGCACGCTTGGAATTGACTGGGGAGCCAGCAAGCGAGACCGACACACTGTCGCTGGGAAAATGAACTGTCACCTTCCATTTCTCACCCTCCTCGTGGCATCGAACTAGCCGCTTCGAACCACGTGACGCGACGCTGATTGAGCTCTGCTGTCTCAATTTAGGACAATACAACAGATTTGTTTCTTTAAATTTAAATGAGAGGCCGCTGCAGGCAAATGCAGGGCTGATGTTCTGTGACATTATTTTAGTTTTATTCTGCTTTACCTGCAATTGTCTTACATCACAATTTATCCGACAGTGCTGCTTTGTTGCTTTGCTTTTCTCCTGTGGATCCTGTTTTTCTCACCCCAAACAGCCACGGTGAACTGGTGGACATCATGGCAAACTATCTGGATGGCCGTTATAATCCGAGAGGCAATTCCAGCAAGTGTCAATGAAAATTACCCTGGCCCAGCTATTTGTCCCACCTGGTTAGTGTGCTTGGAAGGATTGCAGTTGTTGGAGAACTCTGGAGGGATGGCCTGCAGGTTTGCACGGTGAAGATAGAGAAGAGCCTCCCAAGGATGGGGCTGGTTTAGGAGACACCTTGGCTCAAAGGGGCCAGTGTCTCTGCAACAAAGGAATTGTGACGTTCAAGGCCAACTGAACACCTGTAAGAATCTTCTATCCTGGTTCAAAGATGTTCTAGATAATAGCCAGGTTTCTGCCATGACAATCAACAAAAGTGACCTCTCTGTGAACTCCCCAACCCCCACTTATTTGAATACTATATCCAGTTTTAGTTCCTTTGTCCCTGCCTTAAAGCTTGGTGCCCCTGCGGAGTGACATGCCATAGTGAAACCAAAGACCAAGGAAGTGAGCTGGGCATTCAGCCTGTAAAAGACCTTGCAACAACAGCTCAAGCCACATGCTTGGCCTTAGAATATGCTAACATGAAGGAGGTTCAGAAGATATCAAAACGTTGTTTTGTTTATGTGCATTAGTAGCAGTCGTTATGTTTCTGTTGGCATTCAAGTGTCATCATTGTGCCTCTCAGAACTTTTTTCCTGAGTCTCTGCCTTTCTCCCCTCTGTGTTCCTACATGTTAAATCTTTGGCCCTGGCCGTGCTTGTTCTACATTTTCCACTTAGAGCTGAAGTGCCACACTGACAGTCTGGTGAAAGAAAATGTCCTCCACTTCCATGGTTGAACAACTGCCTCCCTGGTGCTGGCTCCTTCACTGCTGGCTGTGACTCCTCCAGATGGAGATCCCTGCGGGGGCTCTGAGGTATTACCACGCAAGAGGTCAGGAATCACACCTCTAGGTTTGACTTCCTCATTTTCCTGTTTTTCTGGGATCTGTTACACTGCAAGGAAGGAGGCAATGAGGCGGACAGGCCTTTAAATTCAATTATCATCGTCTAGCACCATCTATGTTAACAATTCACTGTAATTTTCTGAAAGAAACGATGATGCCTCTCCACTATATGATACATTATGCCATGACGTTTTAAGACTCAAGTTTTAAAGGCAAAAGAAAAGAGGGAGACTGGGAACTGACTAATGGAATGCATCCTGGTGTCCTGACAGACTAGACTGGGGTCTGCCTGGGGGTCCACTGAATTTGTAAAGGAGAAAAAATACAGCGGTCTTATATTGGTTTTATTTTAGGCTTAACCTATAGAACCTAAATTGGATAATACTCATAATCCTGTTTCCAAGCCCCCCCACCCCGAAAATATTTTTTTTCCTATCCAAATGTCATTGAGGTTTTGCTTGCGAGGTAGCTTTTGGGCCAAAAAATATATATAAAATTGAGGTGCTTCAATATTGTAATTAAGTGCTTGACAGTGCTTGAAATTAACTTGCCAATGTCTGTATAAATACTGTATGATGAACTATGATTAGCAACTATATAACGTAGACCTACATAATATATATGCCAACATACGTATCTACAAGATGCAAATATATATTTCCTTCAGCAGTAGTGTCCTCGGCCAAGGGCTGAACATGTTTGGGGGTCCTTGACATGAAAAAGTTAGAAAGCCCTTGAGGAGCCTTTGTGAATCCATTTGTGGGTGAACTTCGGATGAACCCCATTGAGGGAGAGGGAACTGACAGGCTATTGCTGTTGGGCCAGGAACTATGCAAACCTAACACCCAGTGCAAATATTGAGACTGTCTATTTGCCATCAGGGGAAGAAAAAGGGTTGTCGAGTCCTTGCAAACTTATAAGAAAAGCTGAGGCCACAAAAATGGTTAAAATATCAAATTTGTTTTAGTGATAGTAAAAAAAAGATAATTACTTTTTAAGGAAAATTCTAACAGTCAGAGGAGAAAGTGACAAGTGCGAGGGAGAACCTATGCCAATTGTTTGTGGATCATGGAATTTGTGCAGTGACAATTTGAATGTAGGTAACAGACCTAGTGTGTAAATGCCAGGCTCTGGGGTTTGTTGTCATTTTTAGAACCCCAGGAGGTATTTAAGTTGAAGAAATCATTGGCAGCCAAGCCTTATGTGGTGAAATGACTCCTGTCTCATTGGAAAGAATGGGCAAAAAACTTGACAAAAAAGGAAATTGTTTCTATTTTAATTAAAAATAACTATGTAGAAACCAGTAGTACAAGATTTTCTTATGAATTGCACAAAACTAAACAGAATATATATTTATATTTTCTTGCACCAAAGGCTACTCTCATGGTAACATGGTAGCATTTCGTGTCAATTCACCCACAAATACAGTTTATGTTTTCGACACAAATATTATTATTTTCTATTTCAAACTTCTCACATAATAAGCAACATCATGAAACGAATTTGTCTGAAAATACCCTGATAGTGCAAATATTAGTCCATGAATTAATTAACTGTTTGCAGACATCCATGCACTTTAACCCTGGAAAACCTTCTCTAGCATGTCCTTGAAACTGCAAGTGCAGCATCATGATTTCAGGTGGTGTTTGGAAAAGGATTGGGTTATGTGACCTCGAGGCTAGGGGACATATCAGGAGAAGACGAGTTGATCTCTTCTACATCCTTTGCCGGTTCTAGTGTGTTTATGAAGACAACGGCTGCTTTCTCACGCTTTTTTTGCTTCATCCTGCGGTTTTGGAACCAAATCTTAACTTGAGTTTCGTTGAGCTCAAGAGTAGCGGCAACTTCCAATCGCCGGGACCTGGTCAGGTACTTGTTGAAATGAAACTCCTTCTCCAGCTCTGTCAGTTGCTTTGTGTTGAAGTTGGTACGGATTACATTCAGCTGGCGGGTAACTCCATACTCTGAAACTGTAAACGAATGAATGAATGGATGGATAAAATAAATAATGGAATTCATTGAATTTGAATTAAGGAATGAAAAAACGAGGGATTGATAATTAGATGATTGTGAAAAAAACACAAAAAGGTGCATATAATAGTTACACAAATTCGCATTTCATATTTTATTTTACGCACCACGTCACACATTTTACGCCCTACAAACATTGCTTAGTGTCTGCGTAAAATGTATTCTCTTTCTCTACAGTAATGGCATTTATAAATGAACCGTTTTCAGGACTCATGACATCGTTGTTTATAGGCATGTACCAGGGGCTAACAAACCTGTTTTAGGAGGATTCCTTTTCACTTTCATCCAGTCGAACGTTTTTGAAGTTTGATCTGCATTACAAACATCCACTTCTTTAGTACATGATGGTGGAACTAATCTCGAATAAATACTATCTGTCCCCTGTCCCCCACTGCTGTGCAGATACTGGCTGCTTGTTGCTGTTCTTGGCCCACCGTCTCCCTCGACCAGGGGGGAACCGGACATGTTCATTCCACTGGCTAAAATAGGAATCCCAGGCGACTGAATGAAACCTCGTTCATGATTGAGAGCGTATTGATTATGTCCGTAGTCCAAGTCTGACCCTGTTTGAGAGCCAAACACGGAGTTTCCCGTTGTGGCAAACTGAAGATCTATGTGATGTAGCTGAGGTTGGTGCATAGTGTGGCTCGAAATCTGATGCCGACGAACTGAAGAGCAGCCAACTGACCGCGCATCCGACGGGTAACTATCACTTGATTCGCATGATTCGGAAGACAAGGAGGCCAAGTATCCATGGTTTAAATTTTGGAATCCGACCTTTGCATTGAACATATTCGTCCCACGATTACAAACTTTATAATCTAAGTAAGAATTCATCTTGTATTGTGATGGCAAAATTAATGAAACGTAAGAGACAGTACACCTTTAATTGCTCTATCCTTTGCCCTACAACCTCTAGGTAGTATGTCAAAGCTGTAAAACTGCCTACCATGCTCATATCGCCTTAGTGACAGACCATGTGACTTACTTTACGCCAATGGCAAAGGGCCTTTAGCAGTTTGCCAGGTCAGGATCGTCCATCAAACGTCTTACATTTACATGACAAATGGTTCAGTCAAACTCGCCCATCAATCTGATAAAAACACAAACACGTCACAGGATTTCTGCGAGAACCTTCTGGTCCTGATGGTGAATGATTAAAAAACTCTGAAAAAGTAAAAGAGGTATACATAATTTAAATGTGGTTTTGTGAGATTTTTTGTGAGGTTTTGTGAGTTTGAATCAATGTGATCGAAATTGTCTTTTCTCTAGGCTGTCCTTTGTTAAGAGTATTTTAAAAAGCAGGACTAAGCGTGTTTAGTGGACAAAATGTTTTTTGGCATCAAGGTGATTGGCGACCAGATTGGTGTATAAAACAAGGCGTCCTCAAAGAAAATGTTGCCCAATGTATATAGTTATAGGAACTCATGTGAATTGTGTTATTAATTCGACGATTTCTTCTGCCTGATAACTCATTTTAGAAAGAACTCTTGAAATTAATGCGATGATCAATCTTCTACGCTAAACGCTTGACATTTCCTTCTCCAATTTGCTCCAGAAGGAACAAAGAAACAGTTAAAGTATTGTCTTTTGGACTCCACGACTCATTATTGCATATAGCCTCTTTCTAAATTGACCACTTTAGCCTAAGTAGGGCATCTCCTTTTTGATAACAAGATGTTTAAAAAAAAACACAAATACTGGATAAGTCAGAACAAAAACTTTATTCGATAACAGGAAGGTATTGTGTCAGCATGTGCACATGATAGGGTATCCAGACGTACCCACAATTAAATTACATTGATTAATCTGTCCCTCCTGTTGAGCATAAATTAGTCTGTCAAAAAACACTATAAGCTTTGTGATAAAATGAAAGTCTTATACGGAATTCCAATAAATTAAATAAATTTCGCGAACTAAACAATTACATTTAAATGTTTCATATGGATGCAGTCTGGTCATAGACTTTCCCATTTATAAAAGTGCATAATGTCAAGTAAAGTACACAAAAAGGTCATTGATACACGTTTCCCCACAGGAACAGTCGAAAAAACCTTTTTTGTGTAAAGATGTAAAGACTTTTTTAGAATATACCATGCGCTATTACATTAATTAAATAATGTAACCTTTACTCTATTTGGATAGGAACCCAACATCGTTTAATGAGTGAACTATCCAATAGAATCAGCAGCCTGCGCAGTTGCAGCGTGCTTACGGGTTTGCGAAAAACGGCGCAAAACAAAAACGCTCAGATCTGAAGTTTGGATTCGGTCCACTACGGTAATTATCTAATCATGGTAAAGTGGCATATTGTTTCCATGCGCTATAAATGAGTCAGTTTAGGTGCTTGCTGGATTCGTTCTTGAGAACAATGAAGCCCCAACAGGTATGAGGTTGTAGAATAACATCGTGTAGATTTAGGATCTAGTAGGATTGTGTTAATCTGTGCATTATTATTACACTGATCCTTTATCCCGTGTATAGTGAATGGCAAGTTCACATCAACATAAGCGGGGTCATCTGGAGCATTATGAATGGAAAAATTGCTATCGTTGTCCTGTATACTGCAAGGAGCATAATCAGGGGTTGTACTGACATATGGCTGCTGGGCTTTCGTGAAGTTTGGATAAAAACGTAGACCTACATTACTATTTTGTTGGTAATTTAAAGATTGCGGGGAAACAGTTTCATAATCATCATCATCGCCCATGGCATTATAACCATGGTTGGCGACATTTTTAGGACTACGCCCTTTAAACTTTTCATCTTTCTTGTACTTCATTCTCCGATTTTGAAACCAAATCTTGATCTGCCTCTCCTTTAAATTGAGTTGGTTAGCCATCTCAATGCGCCTGGGGCCGGACAGGTAACGACAGAAGTGGAACTCCTTCTCGAGCTCCACCAACTGGGCACTCGTGTAAGCAGTGCGCGACCTTTTTGATGCTGAAGTTGTTGTGATTTCCTCATCACCAGAGTGTTCTGCAGAGAGAAAATGAAATGTAATGTATTTTATCATTTGAATACAATAAACACAATCTTATCAACCTTTAATTCACATTTAAGAATCTGTTGAAACTCAAAACAGCCTTCAATCAATTAATAATACATCTCTCTACAAGAGTCATAAATAGCCTGTTACAGCCAACGCGCCATATAATTTGGAATTAGTACACTGGAATAGACATGAATTTTTGTAGACATTGTAGTCAGGGAATTGGTCAACCAAGGTTTGACAGTGCTTCACTATGATAAGATATTGTGTAACACAATAAATTAAAAAGGAAGTATATGAGTTGTATGTTAGTTAGCTAGACAGCTGTTTGACAAATTATTCCCCAATTATATGTTTTAAAGTTTACAAACAGCTTTACACATTTATGCTCGGTTTGCATATATTTTAGAGTTTCAAGTTTATTTATCTTTGAGTTTCAAGGCCATTTATTCACAAAATGTGTATAAATCCTCCAATTTATGTATAATATGACAACATTTTAGATTGACAATCACTTATTGCACAATTTCTGATACATCACATGACATTTATTTTTATACTAAGTAAAATCAGGAAATGCATCATTACTGCTGTCCCAGACCAAAATGGCTGCCATTTCGTTCCTTATTGTATCTCTATGTAATGACCACTGTTCAGAATCGTATAATAGAATATTAGTGTTTATCAACATGTCAATTCTTCATTCTGTTTATTATGGCCTTTGGCCGTGAAATGTTCCGTCAGATCGTGTGGGCGTTAGGAAACATATTCGAAGACTTTACACAGACCTGATTGGCTGACATGGTCTAAAGGCACCCCCTTGCCGAAATGAACAGTCAGACCAATGATTCATGTCATGCAGTTGCCAAAAGTACCATCCCCCTAAAATAGGCTGTAATATAGGCTGTAATACCAGGCGTTTTTTTCTTTTTCCCTCCAAACAGCTCCTAAGCAAAAAGGGCATTATCATAATTTTCTCAATTTCAGGGTGTTATTTCGTCCCAAAGCATAAATGGAAGGATGGAAAACCACGTTTTGGAGAGCACTGACCCTTTACAAAATAATTATTTCTAAACGGCATTTAGGCTACTGTTCAACTTGGCGAAAACATTTAAATACACACCATTTACTTGGACATGTTTTTCTCTGTTTTTCTTTTTACAGTTCTGCCTTGTCGATTCCTTCATCCACGGGAAAATGCTTTTTGTGAAGGTAGAATTTGATTTTGTGTCACGCTCTTTTGGGTGCTCTGATTTGTTGTTTCCATTTAACTCCAATTCCTTCAATTTGCTCTTGCTTTCTAGCTGGGCCATAGGTTGATGGGCGGGTGATTCATGCGTGTATCCAAATCCACTGACACCTTGTAATGGGGATTCTCCAAATACTGTTATGGCTTCGTGGTAGCCTGTGTTATTTTCTACATTGCCAAGAGCCTCATTTGCTACCAGGGCCTTTTTGACCTTTTGAAGGAACATTGGCACCCAGAACTCACGTGACAGTTTCCTTCCAGTGACCTCTTGGTTGCTGTCCTGAAATGTTTTGGAAAAAACACAGAATAAGGGAGGTGACAGCATGAATCCATCTTATCAACTCAATAGCGTCATGACGTGAATAGAGGACTGTTTCAACCTGTTTTCGGAGTCAATGCCAGACTACCATATAGCTATTTTGTAATCTGTACAGCTCTATTCTACACCATATATATATGACAATATATATAACAATTATACACCCGAAATATATATATATATATATATATATCGGGTGTATAATTGTTAAGGTGAAACAAGTCACCTTAACAATTTTCCGAAATAAAATACCTTAATAATTTTCCAGATCCTGTCCATGGAATTAAATAATAATAATTACATATATATGATACACGCACACACACACACACAAACACACACACACACACACACACATATATATATATATGAGAGAGAGGGAGAGGGAGAGAGAGTCAATAATGCAATATTTTTATACGGTATATTGTCAAGAATGTAATGCACAATGCTTGAGGGCTTTGAACATAACTGGTCTTATTTTATAGAAAATAAATGACTAGAGTACTATACAAAAATGGCTACAGTAATATACAAAAATAAGAATAATTATGGACATATATAGGTCTTGCAAAATAATAACACCATTAGCCTCTAATATAAAACGTCTATTTATCCAACAAAAATCAAGGTAACTGTCATAGTCTCCAACATGAAAGACCACAAAAAAGGAAAAAATAAAAGCCACTGGCATATTGTCCATGTGTAACAACCTTATAAGCTAAATTTCCATGAAATATCTAGTCAACATAAAGAAAATCTAAGTATATGGCTAACGGATATGCGTAGAGGCAGGCTGCAATTAAAAGCTATCAAAATGTGATACAAAAAAGAAGATTCAAGTTGTTGTGAAAAGAGAACGAATATTGGATGGTATGGATGCATACAGCTTTATGAACTCTGCTTGAACCGCGTGCGAGTCATAGTCATAAATCACAAAGAAAATAGCCCATTCACCAGGCAAGCATTTTTCAGCCGGTCTTACCTTAGTGTAGCCTACGTTGATCGTACGTCTATTGACTATATATGATTAATTTCACATCCATTGCCTCTAGAATCAATAACGAGAGCTCTTTTCTTTCAAAGACATCGAGGAATATTGTAATCCAGTTCCACTTATGGGTAGGGGCTGAACTCAATCCGGAGTCGCCCACATCATGGAAGGGGTAGAAGGAAAACATGGCTTTAGCCTACCGCAGCTGGCTAAACATTGATGCAACATTGTCTAGTTTAAAACCATTATTCACAGCTAACGACGAGCATTCTGTAAATATGAGATTCATAAATGCAAATAGATGTAGGATTCTCGCTATTAAGCAAATGTCAGCAGTTTTCCAATATGTGCTTAGAACTGGCTTTTGACAACGAAAATTATGCTAATTGTAGATGTGGTGGGATGGGGCGTGGAGATGGCGCCTTTTGATCGATTTGTTTCACAAGAGCAACCCGCAATAACGAACGGAGCCTTGGCCCCAACTTTTCTTTACGGAATTTTATCCTTGCCCTAGGCTACCATACTGAGCTGCAGGCTAATAAAATATCTTAGATAGCATATATTTACTTAGATCAGGCCTATCTCATTTAAAAGCAGTAGCCTTAATGTGTATTAGCGCTGGCGCCTTCAAATGAATAAATACAATCAGAAATCATTAAATTAATTATGTGAAACTAAATTGTCAAAATATGGTTTGGCATATTTTGTTTTTGACAATGCATGACTTTGCACTGCCCCATGCCACGCGAGTTCCACGAAATCCTGCACAAAAAGCGTACGATATATAAATTAAAAATGTCGAGAATGCATTATCTCAATATAAAGCATTTACATTATTTACCTTTTTTTTAAAGTTATTGTCTAACCTGGCAAAAAAGTAGGTTCAAATGTTTGGTTGTACTGTACACAGCAGGCCGAAAAAAACCTACTCAGATTCAGTTTTAGAGAGATAGTTAATGAGATAGTTGACCCAAATTACAATAGGACATTAGTTAGATGTGGACTTGATATGTATAACATCAATTACTGCTTTGGGTTATCTTCCCTGTCAGTTGCTGGCTCTGTTCCCTAATGCCAGCACATTAGCATTTTGTCTCACTCCCTGTTCAAAGCTATACTTTTTTACATAAAATAATTCAAATAATTGTGTTCTTTCCAATGATTCAGACATGCTGTTGTAACAGTGTAATGGAAACTAAACAATGGATTGCTGTCATGCATCGTATATAGACTGTTACAGGTTATGGAAACCAGTTTTATGCTGTCATTTGGGTGAACTAACTCTTTAATATCCAGGCATATTCGTACATGCTCGAAAGTTCATTGTCCCAAATTGCGTCCGTTTTTTAGGGAAACATCTGCCTTTTGGCTTTACAGTTTAAAATACATTTAAGCCTACTGGAAGTGAGGATCAAACAAGCCGCTAGGATTGTGGTCAGTGGATCGATACCCATTGGGACTGGCGGTGCTTTGATCTCTCGTGTTCATCTTTCAATTGGAAATACTCAATCGCCTTGATTCATTCATTAGGGAAATTAGTTAATACCCCATACACGATAGCTAATGTTTAACCAGAGATAATTAGAAAATAGCCTTCATCAGTATTCTTCTCTAAGACGTCAAATCCAATCTAATGATATTTCACCGAGATTATTATGACCAAGTAAATGTGTTGGAGTTAGCTATCAAACAGTTATTTACAATCTTCAATCCCCAATTGCCCGTAATATTGGTATTAAAAGTGTACACAGTATTGTCTTATCACCATCATCTGCCATGCTCTGACCCGGTCCCTACGCTCAATCCATGACCTGACTCTCAGAGGAGCAGCATTGAAAGACATGGCCTCTCTTGATCCACCTGTCATAATACATTTCTTTTTTGAGGTTTTGTTTTTTTGCCTTTGAAAAAATTAAAGATTCTATGAAGAGCGCTCTATGAATTGGAATGATTGCTAAAATAACAACCATATAATTATCATTAATATTAGCCTACCTATATATTATTTAATTGGCTCAATAGGCCTATGAGCCTAAGTTCAAAAGACAAATTCTTGCCTGCTCTATCATAACCGTTTCATATATGATTCCATAAAAAGCTCCTATCCTAGAGGAACGATGCTAGAATGTGGTGTCGAGATTAGACAATGATTTATTTCGACATTCTATGGCTGAAAACGTAAATGTTAAGGCTCTGTAATTGCCAAGTTGATGTAACCCGAGACCTCCAGGCATAACGTCTTCATATCAGTCACTGATCAGCCCAGATAAAGGCGGGAGAGATACGATGAAGAACACCGATTAATCTTATCATTTGTGGATCTGAAGATTAATCGCGCAGCAGTCGTTAACGAAAAGAGTTGTGTAGAAACACAATGGTAGCTGACTGACACTGGCTCACATATCATCACTAGGATATAAATCAAAACGAACGACTGTCAGATAGGGAAGAGAGGAAGACAGCGTAGGAATAAATGTATATTTTAAACCATTGAAATCAATAGATTGTCCAGCCCATGAATCTCTCCCTATATTGAAACTTCAATATGGAAAATCAAACAACATGATGCTTCATGCTTGCTATCACATTCCTTGTATTGGACTCTACATTCCCTGCATGCAACGAGTGCATGTACATAATAAAATAAATAATATCCTTCAAAAACATGTTCTTGTACAGAAAGGCTATACTTACAAAACATTTGCAGGATCTTCATTCAGGTTAGGTCAGTAGATTTAGATGCATTTTACACCAGACGGAAAGTGACTACAGTGGCGCGGCTAACTAATGCATTTACACTGCAACCTCTTCCTCAATTATTTATTGAATCACGTGACAGGGATGGTGGGGGTCATCTATAGTCGCATACTAGGCTATAACCTAGGATTAGGGGATTTGGGTTCCGAGCAATAGAACATCGTGTATATAAAATAAAACGTATCCATAGTTATTTTTTTGTTTACACTTATGCAGCCTTCAAGAACGAAATAAGAAACTTTCAGACAGTCCTACGTCCTGCATAGTAAAAAAATAGAAATAGGTTAGGTATGATATCCTGAAAAGTGCTCCTAAATGTCCAGAAATATCGAATGTGCCGTTTATCTTTGGAAGTGTGATTACAATTTGAATTGGCCTACTTAAAATGTATGCCAAACAGCGAAAGAGTATAGGGGATACAATTAATTACTATATACGTATATGCAAATTATCATAAAAAACACCAAGCCCTCCTCCTTTGGCTCCAAGTAGAACCATTCTGGGTTCCCCGTAGAACCGTTTCCACGAAGAGCTCTAGAAAGTGTAAAGGGGACAGCAGACTAAGCCTTTATACTAAGAGGTTTACTGTTCAATTAACTATAGCTCATATTTATTGTAGAAAGGAACTACATACTCTACCATAATACAAGTTAAAGACAACCTCTTTCTTGTAACAGCGAACATTATTTTAGCAAAAGCATGACCTACGTGCATTTATTACAATAGACCTAACTAATGAGCAACAGTGCCACTTACCGACGCTCTACAAAAAGTTCCCTAAATATTAAATTGTCAACTCCCGCGTGAATATAAGTCGGTATTTGCCTGTTGTCTAGTTTTGCTCATGAATAATAAAATACGATATTACGGATATTTCAGAAGGTCATCGCCAGATGGGTGGGATGGGTGGGAATGGCTGTGTACATACAGAGCGAACCTCAACTCGCCTCTGTAATTGCTGTTTATCTCGAGATGAGTTTGCGTTCATACATGTAGACCTACTGTGTATTCTACAGGTTTGTGATCCCAGAAATGGAAAATAAAAATGTTTATCTTGACCGCAGGCGCTACAGTAACACACTGAAATATAGGCTAATTCAGCAGGCACAATGACAATGTTTTACACTAACTAGGTTTGTCACATATCTTGACCAATGGAGTGTCTTTGAACTCTTTATAAAAGGTAAATAAATAATTCCATAATAAATGCAACACAGACTATCCCTTGCTGCAATGTGGCAGCGAAAGTGGCATACTTAGTCTTCACCGGGTATCAGACGAAGTGTCATCAACTATATACTCCCCTAGATATGAATTTGCGACTGTATGTTTTTTCACACAAATTCGGATCTACAGGGTATACATAGATGACCTGTATTCTTCAGTTCCAGAGATATTTTAAGAACTGTCATTTTTTTCAAAGACATGGAGGAATCAAGTTTGATTGTTTCATTTCCAATCCAACAGATCTGAAATTGTTTACACTGTGCTCAAGAGCAAATCCACACACCAGTTTTACATTTTGCATCCTTACCATGTTATCTAAAAAAAAAAAAAAGGTATTGTTGTGGTGGCATATTTATTTTGGCAGTTTCATTGTTGTGAGCGTGGAGACAAAATGCTAGGGATAATAGGGATAATGGCTAGAGTGCCATTCTTAAAACATAAGAGGTTAAAACATATGTATGCCAAAACCTTAATTAGGCCACTAATGAACATTCTCAAGTGTGGGCCCTGTGTTGCTGGTTATTGTCCTGAAAAAAGGTGAATTCCTCGCCCACTGTCTGGTGTAAAGCCGACACAAGCAGGTTATCCTCTAGGATTTTACCAGTGCTTGGCTTCAAACAATTTCTCTTAATCTGAAAAATAACGCAAATAAAGAGGCAGTCACTAAGAGACCAAAACCTTTTTTATATGACCAGTTCCCACAAAGGGTTTATACAGATAGCCAACCTAAAATCCCAAATGAGCAAGCAACAACAAGAAATGTCTATGCACATTGGCTAGGATAAATTCCTTAGTGATGTGTTGTATTTGTGTCCTGAGTTTTCTCCTTCACAGCAGCGTGACTCTGTTGCTGAATATTTATTCAACCTACTTTAGAGGGAACTTTGCGTCTGTCTTCTGAAAACCCCTGGGTGAGTTTTATTTTTCAATCGAAGAATTATACAAATTCTAATAGCAAAGACCCCACAATGGTGGTTCAACATATGTTGAGTGTACCGAGTCCTCATATGTTGAGTGTACCGAGTCCTAGAACGTGAGAGATACGGTTTGATACTGATGTCCTTCAAGGATTCCTACCAGATTTGCTGAGCTAGAACTGTGTGGATGCTGAACTGCATGGATGCTGAACTACTCTCCGGGGTTTTTTTTTTTATAAATTAATTTAGAAAATTAATTATTTTCTAATAATTATTAATTTCAATCGTAATACTTAGATTTAATCCTAGACAGAACTTTGAGGAATTATTTAAGTAGACTTATTTAATCGCGTTTATAAAAAAAAGTAAGAGTGTTAATTTTTTTGTCCTCCCTCTGCAAATGTTTCTCCTTGGCCTATAGGTGCTCGGACATCGTGAACATCTTGGTCCTAAAACGCTTACGAGTTGGACACGGGAGATTTCTGATTAATATCGTCTTTGGAAGTGCAGCCTTTGATGAACAGTGTGCCTCACGAATCCGATGGCATTTAATATTGGTTAGACTCAGTGACCTGCGTTTCACCCCTTCCTCAAGGTCTCACACATTCATTTCTGTCGTGTTCGATGATATTGAGTAATGTAGGCCTATTTCTTTACCAAAAAGGGAGTTGGGGCCTAAATAGAAAACAGGCTCTTGTGAGATTTTGAGCTCATAATTCTAAGAGCGGATAGAGCTGATTTACAGTCAGAAATTGAAATGTATTGAAACAGGATTTCGAATAATATTCTATAATAATATTTTGAAGGTTTTTAATCTACACGTTACATGAGCAATTAAATTAGAATGGGATACGATATGTTTAACCTCCTCTAAATTTGAAAAAAAGGGACAATATCATATGGCTATTCATAGCTGAAGTTTTGGAAATGGTTTTCGCTTTCGACATAGACTAAGTGCTTAGCTTTCAACTTTGAAAGTGTTTTTGAGAATACCTAGTTTAGAAGTAATAAATGTGATCTATTGCACATAGAGGAGCCTATTGTTTTCTGAATAGGCTATAACGTACATATAGACCTATAGTGAGATGACAGATCGCAAGCCGTGAACCCGGTCTGAAGCGCGCTCTGCTGGTGCGCATGTGGCGTTACATCACTTCACTAAAAAACCAATACGCTCTAGGCATAACGTGAAACGAATCATAGTCGAATGTATTTTACGCGTGTATTCACGTTATACTGAAGACACAAAATACAAAATCACACAGGAATATATTATTCATACAGAAGTCTAAAAAGGTGACGATGTCTGAGAAACAGGCCTATTAGTATTATAGGTTAGAGCTTTACTTGGACACATCTGTGGCTCTCGTCTAGTGACCTCGCCATGATCCCAGGTCTATGAATAATTAATGAGATCCGTGTACAGATTACCCCTATCAATATGCAATACCCATTACCCTGGTTAAATGGCTATTTAACAATTATGAATAGTGTCACTATTTCAACCCAATGGAAAACATTGGTGTGTCTCTTAGAATCTTAAACAAATAATTACATTATTATTGAGATTTGTGGAATATTGCATTTATATTTTCTATATTATTGTATTATATTCGCGCGTAATTCCAGGTTTGGCATATGCCTATAAATGATATACATAAATAATTGCGGAATTTGTTGATTAAATTACATTTATATTGCTCTACACATTATTGCTCTACACAGGGTTGTTCATAATAATATCAGGGTCAATTCGGATTGAAGGCGTTCAATTAATGCTTTTTATGTACAATTAAAGCATTGAAAAATATTTTCAATATAACTTTTCCTTTTTAATTTATTGTGAAATAATTTAATTCAAATTTTAGTTTACTTATTAAATTGGCTGACTTGAAATATAACTGACCCTAACCCTACCATATCCATCATAACTTCCATCAAATCGTAGTATCCTCTCAGTGGACGCACGTTGAAAGCCTTAGAGGTCTAAGGGACTGACAAAACCCTGTTTAAATTCGTTAATTTGCCTTAGGCTACGTTTCTGCCAGAAGGTCAATTGTTTATATAGATTTACATTTTAAAAAGTTAAATGACTTCAGTCTAAGGCCGAAGCTGTGCATTATAGCCTACCATTAAAGTCACTTGTCTTCTTCTGGATTATCAAAATATATATTTTACGGCTTATTCTAACATGAGGAAAATGTAATTAATAATCATATTTTTCTCTATTATGCCATTTTTTTTATGTGAACATCCGCAACTGTCCAATACTAGTTCTTTAGTGTCCACAATCCTGTCTAATCCCCTTGCAGCAGTTAAAGCGTCACTTTCATTCAAGAATGTGAATTATATGGGCCTGTCTACTCCCCAAAACCATAAAGCGAACTTTATGGACCCCACGTGACCTTTCAGAGTCAGTAAAGAGATTATATGTTCTGCGGTACAGAGGCATTTACTAACTTCGAGCCATTTACCTGTATGATAGCCTACATGTTGGGACATTTGATGAGGAAACGTATAACTAAATACAAGCAAACAGAAGTGCGAATCAACCCAAAGAAGTCGTTAGAGGGTAAGTTAAAAAGGTTAAGCGTTTGTTTTTCTGGTAAAGAAGGGCAGCTTTTAAAACTAATGAATCCAATAACCTTAAATTGACAGTGGGCATTATAGGTGACAATATAAGTTGGACTAAAACAATAAGAATACTTCTAACATTAAACTAGCAACAAACCTGACTCAAATGCAATGTACGCCATTTTGGACTATCCACAAAGTTTCATCAAGCTGATATTATGCATGGAAACCTATATGGAAATTATTATTGTTAGTGTATTATTATGTATTACATTAATATAAACAGTTAAAACTATAGGAACATGTTATTCATAATTTGTTTAAACGTGGCAAGATCAAAGTTGTTGGTTCACGTTTTCCCAGGGTCATAGACTTTAACCCATTTAGAATAATTTCAATATCGCATAAAACATGTGTGTGGCCTATTACGTATTAGTTTGTAATATGTTTAGTGGAGAAAAGGTGAATTCATTGCAATTAAGTTACTTCAAATATATCAAGCGATGAAGAGAAACTTTAATTCCAGCTCTATAGATTCACATACAAATACAAAAAGCTTAATTGGCAAAGTGTTTACCATCACTGTTCCGTAAAATCCATAGAATAGCACTCCCTCTCCAGTCCACTAATTGAAGCATTTACATTTTAATGCAACAAATAGTAAGTAATTAGTTTTAAACAATTATAATTGACATTTGTGCACAACATGTGATCGGCTAAGTAACAGATTAACTGTATTTTTAAACATAAGGCTCTGACCACGATAATCAAGCATAAATACAGCATTAAAACCTAGGCTACACTAAAGCGCTTTGAATGATCCCATCAAGGTTTACATTCATTGAAGAGCAGCATATGGTTTGGAAACATATAGCCTACTGTACACTTTACACCTGTTATGAATGTTTAGAAGTTACACAATATAAGAGCTCACGTGAAACATGACATCCTTCAAGAGGGAAAACAGAGCACATTACTTATATAGCCTGCCCTTCGACAATGAGTCTTAAACGTTTTTTCCCAATCTATTTCCAAAGAACTACGGACTACCATAACACAATGAAAACTAAACGTCTGTTTAATACCACAGAATATTTTTCCGTCTAAAATCACAACATGCCGAAAGGTGCTGCGTGTAGCTTACACTCCGGATATCCCCCTTATTATCACTTGCAGTTCGAGCTCAGTTATGGAACGCGCTACCTCCAGTAACCAGACTCATACTTTTGAGTTTATTGTCCTTCTTCCATTTCATCCTTCGATTCTGGAACCAGATTTTTATTTGTCGTTCCGTGAGGCACAACGTATGGGCTATTTCTATTCTCCTCCTCCGGGTTAGGTATCTATTGAAGTGAAATTCTTTCTCCAGCTCTAGCGTCTGGTAGCGGGTGTACGCTGTTCGGGCCCTTTTCCCATCCGGTCCAGCCATTTCTAAATTGCATGAAAAATTCCAATTAGGGGTACATAAAACATGGTGGACATATAACTTCAAGCATTACAAAAGCAAACATGTTTATTCAATAAAAGAGAAAATAAAAATTGGGGAATAGGGTGCACGCCGGCGCTTGCCATGGACGGAATTTCGCTCAATAGTCTACAGAACCAAAATTCCAACTTGCTTCCAGTTATAAACATAAATACCCAGCAGTCATGCAACATTTAAAATATTCAAACAATCATTCCCTGAATTCGTGTGTTTATATTTAAAAAAAAAATAGGCTAGCACTTATTTTCTTTCACTAGTAAATATCTTGCCATTGGACCCCATAAATGCAATGATCGTTAAACTATTCGACACCCATCTGTTGCCATATACTAACCTTACTGACCTTACTGAATTCAGCCTGACAGATTTATAATGCTACAAATTTCGACTAAAGAAAATCACAACACTCAAGAAGAGCGAGCATGCAATCCACTCCAAAGCAAGACCACCACAAAACACAATAGTACCATGGTTAATGTGCAGTTTCCGCATCCAAGGGAATATTTGTGGCGTTTGGCAATCGTTTGATGTCGTCGTGGAGGTTGCGTTGGATTCCTGTTGTGGTTGTATCGCCCGGGCAGCGGTGTTGCTGGAACTGCTTGTGTGTGCGCCTTCCTCGGACTCAGAGACAACGCCGGTGTCCTCTATCTCTGTAAAATGACTGTTGTTGCCTTTGTTGAGATTATTGTTGATGCTTGAGGTCGTGCTCCGGTCAGATGGAGGAGAGGTTTTTTTTAGTTCCAAAGAATCGTGGTTGGCGCAAGGCAGGGGATCTGGAGATGAGAGCGAGCAGTTCGGCTGTCTGTACCGGGCGTCCGGGCCCGTGGACGGGAAAACACGGGTGTCATCTCCGACAGCCCCGAAGTGGCTACCAGTGTTAGTGCGATTAACGCTTAGGTCCATGCCATTGTAGTTGCAGCCGAACGACCCGGAGTGCATGGTGCCAGGGTCCCTGAACGTACCGTTCACAGCGCCGTTATTCCCATAATTTAGTAACTGATAGTCGGAGCCATTCGGATAGCGCCCTGAAAAGGAGTTAACAAAGTAAGAGCTCATTTGCTTGTTTTTAAAGGCTCGATTTGCAGATCTTTGTCACTATAATCCTCTCTTTTCGATTTATGATGTAATCATGAATTATAGCAATGAAGCCTACTGTACTTTGCCAGGTATGCGGCCAAATATGGGAGAGCGCTCGGGAATCACGTGCCTTTGTTGACCAGTCGTAAATTCTCACTGATGACTTCAAGAGGTAATTCATGCTCTATGGTTACAAATGATGACGAAATGATGGTCGTTATGCTCAAGTCAACGGTGCCTCCCCATTGCGCCCTGAGATCCATGTAGGCAGACAGCGTCATCTACTGGCAGTGGAGGTAACTATAAGTGAGGACGCTCTGCAGGCTTTTTTCATTGTGCATTTTGTTTAGAATATTGACTATTCTAGGACTATTTGACCAACACTCAGAGCTTACCGACATGTATATCAGGAATCTGTTATAGTAATATCAGCATTTTTAAAAGGTTGGGTCTCCTCAATAAGTACATTTTTGCAGGACACAATAACAATAATAATGCCGACACATCAATAAAAGTTTATATTTTTACACAATTGAACAATGATTTATTTGTATTTACAAAATATTACAATCATTTCTTAAGCCACGTTATATTGAACACGACATCCAGAAGTGCAAGTGCACAATAAATAACTTGTCCAAACATTATTTATAATAAAAACTAAAAATAACAATAGCTTATACAACACATTAAGGTAATAGGCTAAATAGGCCAAAGCCACTCTTCTAGCCCAAAGACATTGGGGAACCAAGTTGGGGGCCTGTTGTTGCACATTTCAACGCCTCCGTACGAAACCATATGCAGGTGTGTGTCAATGTCAAGCAAAAATATTGACTAATCTAAAAGCACGATCAAACAAAATAACCTAGCCTAAAGTTGTTTTAAAACGGCTTCTAATCTACAAACCGTATTTACTCGTGCAAAAATCGATTAGACTAATATTTACATATTTCACAAAAATGTATAGGCCTATTGTCTGAAAAACAACAACCTACAATAATTCAACACTTAATGTTCCAACAATTATAGGATGGCTTGTGTAGCTTATTAATTCCGTGTCTTTTATTCTGTTTTCTTTTCATCATCTTCATCGCTGGGTTTCGAAGGATTCATAACTTTGTTCTCCTTTTTCCACTTCATTCTGCGATTCTGAAACCAAATCTTTATTTGGCGCTCAGTGAGACACAGAGCATGCGAAATCTCTATTCGACGACGCCTGGTCAGATACCTATTGAAATGGAATTCTTTCTCGAGCTCAAGAGTCTGATATCGAGTATAGGTCTGACGGCCCCTCCGTCCACTGCTTCCAAAGGTTCCTTCCAAGAAAAATCAAACAGAAGTCAGTCTTTATGTAAGAAACAAAGACATGGACAGGAGAAAAAATATTGATTATAATCGATATGACTGTGGAATGCATTCACACAGTTATTACTCTTATAGGCTTGTTATAATCAACATTAGTCAATACTGTTATTAATGGATTAATGGAACATCATTACAAAAAACTGTTGATGCAAAACGTATACTAAAATTATTAATTTGATTCACATCTTAGCCTTCTTGGACATAATAGTTTAACATTTGTTTCCTACAGAAATAGCGTATTTTCAAATATTTTAAAGACAATCATATCCTAGCTATAGAATCCAATAGGTCGGTCTACATCACCAAATCATTAAACGTATACACAAGAGGTCTTAAATTGTTTTCGTGTTTTCAAAGTTAAAAGGATTTATGTAATTCTCAGTTGCGTATGCAATGTTTTCTGAAGCTTCAAATCATCTCGAACACGCAACAATGTTGCAGTAGTCACCTGACTACTGTAACTGGCGACATACAGTAAACCGGCTTCAAGCTCCGTAAATAATAAAAAAAAGGAAACAAATGTAATGAAAGTTTTAACATTTACTTACCGGTGGTGCAAGAATTCATTCTTTGCATCCACGGATACAGCAGAGAAGACTTCTCGTCGACCGCAGTGGTTATGTTTACATTCTGCTCGAGGCACTCTGACTTGCGCTCGTCCTGAGTTAAGAGAGACTGGTCCTCGCGACTTGCGAAAGCGCAGGAACGGTCACTGTCCTTGTAAAATGTTCCAGCTGTGTAGTCGCAGGCACCACTGGTGCTGGGGCGACCGTAGACACCAGTGGTTTGCTGGTAATATGAGGCTGGGTAAACCTTCTCTTGCATATTGGCAGCTCCATATGTAGCGTTGGAAAAGTGTCTTAAAGAGTCGGTATATCCAGAGGAATACAACGGTATCTGACCCAGGAGAGACTCCTGTCCTCCCGGCAGAGAAACAGGAAAAGTTGAGTTGACAAAATAGGAACTCATTGGATGGACAACTGTATGCTCCGAGGAATATGATTTGTAGTGTTTTATAGTCCAAGTTGTTTTGCCATTACTTTATCGGAGATTTGGTTTTAGGGGGCTTGCGAGGTGCCACTGAATAGGGCAGAATGAAAATGTACCATCTGATCAACGTCTGGCCAATCGCAGCATCTGCGGTTGCAATATTGCCCTCCTGGGGGGCTCTTGTTGCGCACAGGGGTCCCCATTGACGACGCGCCCAGGCTTCTAGCGCACTGTTTTGCTCATGTCAAATGAGGTTGCGCACCCTTGACAACTGAAAATTTAAGCATTACGTTTTCGTTCTTCATTTCGTAGCAAACAAATTAAAATAACATAAATTAAGAAATAACATTTGTCTAATGGGAGCACTGCTCAGTTTCTCCCTCTTTTCTCTGTATTCTCTCTCACACAGGTCATTTGACCTTTGTTATCTTTATTTTGCATTTAATAAACACTGTACAAATGTGAGGCGTTGATTACCAAAAGTCTGTAGGCTACTCGCAGAATCAAAAGTGAGCCGATTCAATCACGTGAATGTCTACTTTAATACTATCGGATATGATTCATGTTTCATCATTCCTTAACGTGTTCATTGTGTTTATAGGTATTTCCACACGTTCCGGATAATGAGTGACGAGTATAACAAGACGTCTACACTGAGAAATGTACTCACAGATGCTTGCACAGAGGGGAAACGGATTTTACAACGGATCAAGACCAATACAGAGGACGTTACACACTGGTTAATTGGTTTGAACATTCAAATATATAGGCATATACTGTATATAGGCTATCACGTTTCAGACTACAGTCATATATAACATTTACATTTTTTGCTGTCATCATAATTATATTTCAATTTAGATCCATATACATTGTAAATATTTTCAAATATTATTGTGTATATAACTTGGATATGGATGGATATGATATCAGTAGACCCATTTAATTTAATATGTGATAGACCTGTTACAGTAATAATAATTATGATTATTGTAACCAATAAATTATTTTATTGAAAACAAAACATCTTTCTTTAAAGGTGGATGTATTTTCTGAACAATGTCATTTTACCTTACCTGTAAAAAACATGTTAAAGATGATATATCAACACAAATTTGGCATCTTTTATTAAACCAGGGGAAAAGTGGCCATGATTTGGGGTATTTTTACAAAATCAAATTCATGGAACGGTCTTTTGAAAAAATGAACACTCACAAATACTTGACATTTTTAAATGAAAAGGATAATTTAGAAATAATGTAAATACATGATTTAGCAGTCACTCTTATCCAAAGTGACTTAAAGAGTAATTAGGAGTAAGTACCTTGCTCCAGGGCACAACAGCAGAATTTTTTTCCACCTTGTGAAATCCTGAGCATTACCAACGAAGGGAATGTGAAAATTGATTCAAAATGGTCGCCCTCTACTGTCGATTTGCAGAAAACGTAATGATATGATAAAAGGACCAAGGACTATTTGGTTACATTGACAATTTCTCTATATAAAAATAGCCAGAACTTCAAAACTAAAAGAAAAAACACATTTTAGAACTTCGGTAAAGCTGAAAAACAATATTATGTTGAATATGAGAATATTAAGTTCAACAATTATGTTCAGCAATTGGCATGCATATTTCAATATTCATAGATTCGTGCATTTTTTTATTTTAATATTTCTCATGTTTAAATCTTCATAACATAGTGTTGCTTTGTAGCACTGAAACATCATGAACTTGGTAGAGCAATGCACTTGCAAAGCCATGGGGTCTGATTCCCATGTGAGGCGAATATAAAAAATACTACAAATGCATGCTTGTCACTCCGGAAAAACGTATCTGAGTATAAACTACTTTAATGTAAAAATAAAATATATTGTCTTTTCTAAATCCTTCCTCAGTGGACCATCTGGATTACATAATGCGAAAATCACTAAAATCATGGTATTTTCTGCGCAGATTTTCTGTAGAATCATTCTAGTGTTAAATATCACAAAGTCACCAAGTGCAAGTACATCTCTATAGGCTGTTAATGATGACTGTTGACTTATAGAATTCTCATTCATTACTAATTCAACAGGAGAGTGTCAGTCACTATTCAAACATGTTAACTGACTAGGCAATCCTGAATGACACTAACCTTCAAAAGCACCTGCACAAAATTGTCAGTTCGTTCTAAATAAATTTGATATGAATAATAAAAGAAAAAACTAGAAAAGAACATTTACAGAATTCAAAGTGGTGTACTTGCTAGCCTTTTTTAAAGTATCTATGTTTTTGTCAGGGCCTAGTGTGGTCCAGCAGTCTGAGCCGCAGCCACCGGTGTATATTTACTACAATAGCATGGATGAAAGTTGGTTTGATGTCTCTAACTTCATCGGTACAAGAATACATATCACTGGAAGTGGGTTAATTCAAGCACACATTTTTGAAAATGCATATATTTATATATATTTTGCCTGAACATGTTGGTTTGGTTTTTACGTCGAACCGTAACTATTATTGATAGTGGGTTAATTTGAGCAAATTAATGAACATTTACATATAGTTTATAACCATTTAAGAAGGTGACCAGGGGCAATAAAAACAGTCAAACTTCACAGCTTTCTCAATCTGAAAGAGGCAGCCTGTGCGCCTTCGGTAGTTATTGATGATGTCACTAAAGTTACTCCCACTTGTTAGATACTGCTACAGAGGTGTTCTGACATATTCATGCATAATTTTCAAAGGAATATTAGGTCTATTTTGGAGGTCAACCCTGTTTCCAGTTTAAAGGCACTTTCAGTTTATTTGGCAGGGCCCCATGGCCGGTCTGCCAGATGTAGGACATCAGGAACGTTTTTAATCGGTCAGATGCGTCTCGAGACGAAGACGCATGTGTTCGGTACTGATAAACGATTTCATGCAGGTGGACCGTACAATTGAAATAAAACCTAGTCCTAAAACAAAATAAGAAGGCACGATCCTCTGGGAGTTATCCTGTCATGACACTTTCCGATTCAAGGTCAAATATACAGCATCATGCTTTGACAAAATTAACTATTAATATTAATCGTGGACCAACATCATGGGTAATCGCTGGCAATATCTTTCAGGTCGAAATATTTGATTTTTACTGGTGTGGGGCTTTAAATACTGTCAAAAACATTCTAATATCTAAGGTTAGTCTTGTCTGATTGAAATGATTTTTTGAATAAGGTTGGGCGTCTCTAGTTTGAATGGTTAAACAGTTATTGTTAGTTACTTGTATTGTGCAAATAAATGCAACTTAAAATTGTTACGACATAAAGATTTTGAATTTGTGATAGCTATTGACACGAAACTTGGCCCATTCTGAACATCCCGGTTTGCTGAACGGCTAGAGACAGCAAGAGTTACTGTTAGTGGGTTAATTAATGTAACATACATAGGTAGACTCGAATTGTGTTTGGGATAACTTGAATGTGTGAAAGAAAAGTTAATTTGTTGTCTAGGTCTAATGGTTCAAGAGTCATTGCAAGAAGGTTTCTTCAATAATAAAAAAATATATGGGCAAAAGCATATACAGTAGTTATAATTAATCACAAAGTTAGAGCGGTTACGCGATTTTAACTTCTAAATTCTGGTTCAAAACTCCTCCTATCATTTTCTACTTTCCTCTGTAAAAAAAAAATCATGCAAATATCTGCTGACAACAATTGTTTATACAAAAGCTTATAGTTGAAAAACTAGGTGTATTTAAAACCCACGGTCATTTATTCACATTTAATGGTATTATAATTCAAAAAGTATGCAATCCTGTCACAAGCAATCTAAGTTGAGCAATCAAATCTGGGGTGTGCCGCACATTTCGTGCTTTTAGCTTTAATAGTTCAGGCGTTGAGCTGACAGAATCATTAAAATAATTAGAATTTGTGAGTATTTAAAAAAACTTGAGCTGTGCACTGCTTATTTCTAAGCACACCTAAACGGTTGATTGTGTGTTTACTTCATTGATTTTATATAGGTTACTGACCTTGGCAAGTCATAAAAATACAATACAATATTACAAAGGTAACACGGAGCTCTAGAAAATTAACGCCTTTATTATTGCCACTAGATGGAGCCAAAGGGCAATAGACCTGAAAAGGTTATGAAGGATATATACCCAGTCCTCTGCTCAATGCAGTAAATAACATGATTTAGCATAGTTCATGCAATAATTGACCGGGGCTCGACGATGACGATAATTACGTCAACGACATAGATGAGCTGTGTGGTGCATGGACATGGTGTGGATGGAAAGTGGTTTCTGATAAATAACAAGTGGACCATAGAGGAAATCGCTTACGTCTCACCTTACACTTCAAATGACCTATAAGACGTTGTAGACTGCTTAGCATTCATTATAACATATATCTCAAAGGTTATAGACAAAAACCTGTTAATCATGGAACTAAATATAGCCATTGAAGTTAGTCGGAATTTAAATGTATATAATGAATGTGGCAACTTCCAAAATGTAGCCTATCACGTAGGCTAATTATAACCTAAGATTACCTATTTATACGAAACCGCCAAAATACTAGCCTACAGGTATCTGTGCCCCCCCCCCCCACACACACACACACACACACAAAAAAAAGATGCTGCTGCCATCTTGCCACTAACAAGCATTTGCAAATGCATAGCCTATACAATGTAGCCATTTTGTGGGATACCAAAGTAACCTTGTTTTGTCGATCCTAATTTGCACGTTTTTTTGACTTACTCAACATCATATATATATTTTAACAACATTATAAAAGACAGGTTTCTAGGCCTGTGAGTGCAGTGGAATAGAAAATGTAGACTTGACAACCTACCTTTGTGGATAATCCATCATTTCGCAGGTGGATAATTCCGATGCGATTATCTCGGTTTTTCTTTCCTTTGGTATAAAAAGCATATGAATAAAAATGCTTAAACGAATCCTTCTGTATGAAATAAAATAAATCCATTGTCCTGGCATTTAGTCTTCTTTGAGGGTGCAATTTAGAGATGGCTGTATTTTCATAGGCTATGGAATTGGATGAGAATTTCCTCTTTGACTCCATCTCTAAATTAAAGTTACGCAGTGAGTGAACATATTTATAATACACCACTCAACAACACCCAGGCAAAGACAAAGAGCCAAGAAAACGATCGTTACTGAATGAGCAGTAGAAAACAGACAGCTGCGATATAACCTCATGGGAAGAAAGTTCCCTGTCCAGAGTCCACATGACCAGCCTCAGCCAATCCCAGAACCCAGCCAGTCATAAAGTTCCATCGCAAAGTTGTAAATTTTCATAAACTGACTCTAATTTATACTTTCACGAACGCCTCTATAGAAGGCATGTTTCACTTCATCGCCATCTTTTTCTTTAAAAACGGGTAGGCTATTTTTAAGCTAAATTAATTAACTCTAAACGTTTAACCTAATTACAGTAGCCTATCATTCTACACTTAGGCCTATGTTATAAGGCCTACATTTCGTAATAATATTTAAACCAGGCTGTATAGGCCGATGAACAGAATTAGCCATCTTCAGCCCTACACCATAAAAAATAAATGCGGGTAAAATGTTTTAGTGCCCGGGTTGATTGGCTTACTGAGCTGCCAATTTTTTATTTTGCTCACATATAAAATGGTTAAATGTGATACCATAAAGATATAAAACATAGAGAAGACTTACTCTATATGGAAACGTCATGTGTAGAAAATAATTGGGTAAACAATACATGGAACAATTTTCGATTGAGGCCTACCTCTAGCCCAAGCAACTGTTTGCATAATGCAGTCTTATATTTTATTTAACTGACCAAAAGGATTTGCGCCATTTATTGATGCAATAAAAACATAAAACCCAAAAGCAGCATAATTTGAAGAGTCGCAGAGACAACGCGGCAAAACAGTTTTAGTTTAGACCAAACATCTTCCAGGTAACTGGAAATGTTGTTTAGTTCAGTTAAAGTATTATCAACATATTGTCGACCTTTCTATAAAATTCGTAATCATTGTGTAAGCGTACAGTTTTAATTATTCTACATTTTGAAGATTATGTTAATATAAGATTATGTAGACATATAATTGAATTTATTCGAGTTTTTATTAACTTCACAATATCTGCCTTTTGTTTTATTATTGATATGTATCAAATGTATACGCTCAGACCTTTTGACTACCATTTTGTATACACATTTATTATTTATTTTAAAACAGGAAACAACGAATAATCAATCCATTATAATATTGTCAGAAAGTGTGGCATCTATTCAAAACCCTGCACAAAGTAGCTCATACATCGTAATGACCTAAATAGGTTTTTAGCCAATTTTGCAGCGATTCATACCTAACTCTAAACTGGAATGATCCATAAAATGTTGCGTAAAAACTTGTTGCTCACGTCTTAATTTTAAGCTTGCATTATGCCATTTTAATTATATAAAAACATTTTAATTATGAACTAACAGTACATTCCAGTGTTGATTTCCCCCGAAATACAATTAATAACAAATACAAAAAAGATGACTGAGCTGGTCCAGTGATATTGTGTCGCTGCCCCTGGACACATGCCTGAAGGCATTGGTTCACCCTGGGTTTCTCCACTCACTTAATGAGCTGTCTCCTCATCTACATTTCTAACCTCTGTCTATGAAAATTCAAATACCCAATTCTGATAAGCCCAACCACCATGCCTCAATACAGCCACTTCCAGCAGACTCTGACATTTGATCAGGACACCTGCCCTCCTGAGCACGTCCTGCAAAGTCGTAACACTTCTTATCACTTACTCAAACACAAAGTATTCCCTGGTACATACTGTATGTGATTAAAGGATAGTACATTCTTCTGCAAACAAGCTTGCAGTCTCCTGACCCACCACGAGGTGTTGCTAGCACACAAGAATCCAAGGCAGCCATGACTGACATCCAACTCATCCATTCCAGATGGAGCTGAGCCAATTTGTATCCTCCTCTGAGCCACACCGGGGCACAATCGGTATATAGTGTACAGAATTTGAACTCCTAGCAGCAGCTGTCTGAGGCAGTGACTCAGACAGCGGTCGAAGAGAAAATTGGGTTAGGGTTAACTAATCAGCTGGCTTGTTGTTGGCCATTGAAGGAAGTTAGTTTGGCTAAAGCAAGCGTTTTAGCAGAGGCAGTACGTGTATCGAGAGAGTCACCGCCAAGACACCCCCTCATAATTTCTTTGATCTGGTGAGGCCACTCAGTTTACTGACCCCATAACAGAGGTGATTTTGATTCTAACAGCTGATTTGAATATGTAGACATTTTGCAGCCGAAATAGTGCTAATACATTTACTTTCAGCTGACTGTAACTGACCATAGTTGATCAGTAATGGTTAATTTAATAGGCCAATGATTTCATAGACAATAACTTGCCTGGCTTTGGTGAAACTGATTACATGCACTATGCTTCACAGACATCTTCTGTCAGATAAAGCATCTAACCAGTAACCAAAGGGTTGATAGATTGAATTCTTGTTCGGTACGTTGGAACAATTTGTAGTTCTGCACCTCAGCAAAGCAGTAAACCCTAATCTATCCAGGTCATTGCTGTGAATTACAATGTGTTCTCAGTCAACTTTCAGGGTAAAATAAATATTATGTAGCTCTCCAGTTTTGTCTAATTTATTCTGACTGCGTGACTGTGGTCTTGTTCTCCCGGTATACCAGTGTTTGTTGAACTAATGGCTTTGAGCAAACAATTTTCACAACACATATGCCTAGGTTGTTGTATTATTTCTTTCCTAGCTTGGCTAAGTCATTTTACCCACACACCGCCACAGGTCAATACCGAGGAGTTACACTATAGCCGTTATTGAACACACACATGCACGCACGCACGCACACACACACACACACACACAGTTTTTCAGCAAAAAAAGAAACTTCAAAACGGGCAAAGAATGGAATTTTTCTCAAGTCATAAAATAGATTTACAGTTTATTATTGACAGCACAAAGAGTGATTGTCCTCTAAAGAAATCCTGGTAATCCCCTGGAAAACCTTTATTGGGGGTAATTTAAAACAGTTTATTGGGGTCATACAGATTTTTAGGGGTTAGTGACTCAAGTTGTGTTTTAGAAGAAGAGCTCCAGCAAAGTGTAGCGGAGACACCATTAAATGACCAACCGTTTTGGAGAGGTCTTGGAGCGGTCAGGCCTTACCCCGGAGGAAGACCATCTTTGTCAAGGTTTAGCTGGAGTTGGGGAGCCGACATCCAAGCACAGATGTCAGCCAAACAGGCAGAAGTGAGTGACACCACCTGGGTGTTGGTGGGGAAGGGTTGGCTGGTATGTCAGGGTGTGACTGAGCCCAGTGACTTGATGTAAAGCGAAAGGGTGAGAGTCTAGAACCAATGCCTGGGGGAGACCAGTACTAAAAGCCTGTGGACCAGACACCCATCCTCTCCACGTCACCTGATAGGAGCGGCCTGTCAGATAGGATGCTATTCATGAGTGCAGAACCTCAGATTTCGCATTCAGCATCAAAAGACCAATATGATGCCTTCGCAACTGCCTGATATCAGTTTCTGCTAAGTTGGGCCTACACCCTTAAGTGTTCAGATAAAATGGTATAAGTGCACACATTTTTTGTTTTTAATTTAACTGCTACATAACCAAGTCAGTTCAGAACCAATTCATTTTTTTTATCAACCTGGCCAAAGGCATTCAAATACAAGAGACAAGAAAACACACAAAATTATATTAATCCTGTGAAAATATAAATTAACAAAATAAACAAAGGTATAAAATTACAGTACATACTGCAAGACACATAGGTTTGATGAATTCAGCAGGTAGTTAACGAGAGTGAGAATAAAACGGTAGATGTATGGTACCTTGTGTTATCAATTAATAGTTTGCATGATCCTTTTCATAGCGTTTGAATTTACACTGGCATGTTCAATACGTAACACGAAGAATTGTTTCTAGTTAGCTTATTAGCAGAACTTCAAAACATTTAGCTGTAACATCTTATTTTGTAAAGCTGTAAATAGGGACGTTGGAAGTTGGTCGGTCAATTAAGTCCGTTACCCTGCGCTAACGATGATGAATGTAGCCTGCAATACTAACATCTTTTACAGTTAAATAGACCTACTTTCTCTTTTTTCAAAATCAAATTTTCCAAACAAAATTCCTCCCATCGTGCAAAACTGGATAGTGGACGAATAGGAACTGAGATTGATGGGACCCAGTACGCAATGGTTTAGAGAATCGTAAACCATAAACGGATGCTTTGGTGAGCAAGTACACTCAATAGCTTGTTTTGATGCAGTAATGATGTTGATTTCGTTTTACCACATAATAAATGCATTTGGGCTAGTAGCTGGGGAAATGGCCCGCAACTGACTGCACACAAGGACTAATCTCGTTCCCAGACACTTCCGCTCAAATTCACGTAATAGCCTTGGGCCGAGGTAACACAAGGTCAAACAACTGATTGTTGTAAGGGCTTTCCGTGTGGTTGTCAGTAAAAAGCAGACAGTGCTTTTCAGCAGACCCCTCTGTTTAACATTTTCATAAAACAGTTTCAACGAGTCAGTGACACTATAGTACGTTTTAGGGCTATATAGCATATTCTCGTACAGCAGGCTACAACCCACCTCCATTGGTTTCAATGGCATAAGTAGGACTCGATTTATTGATCCGGATACAGATCCAGTCCCCTCAGAGATTTTATTATTGGGTAGAAAAAATGCTAATCCTAGGCCATTTGTTTCCATCAGCGAAACCGACGTCAATGTGTTGCTGCTGCCAAACAGTTCCTCCACGGACAGTAGGCTTGACCCCATACTGGAGGCGAACTCGAGGTCAACTGCTTTGTAACACGTGACCTCATTTGTTTAAAATACAAAATATACGGACTCGCTGAGAACGTGGCGCTGCTTGGCAGTTACGCTTCCTCCACTGTCAGTTCGCTCCCACAGTCGGGCGCGAACCCGTAGCATTCTGTTTCACATTACATTGTTCATAACCTTTCAGCCATACAACTGCAACAATTGTTTAATCCAGTGTTTCACAGTCCTTGTCCTCGGGGCCCAAAGGGCTGCACGTTTTTGTTTTTGCCTAAGCACTCACACCTGTAGTGTTCTATATACTTAGATACATGTGACGTGACACAACGTTCTGGCGGCATCTTTAGGACCACGATGTCCGTTGCATAACACAGGCTAAATTACATATATTTTAAACGATACAAATTTTGATATTCTTAGATAAGAAATGTGCGGTTGCTATATTTTACAAATAGGTGAAGAGTTTTGTGCACCAGTGATCAGTATTTAAGTTTAAAGATGTCACGAAAGCTAGCATGAGTGGCTAAGCTTGCTAACGCGCTAGTTTAGCCAGCAACTCAAGGGATGGGGCTAACAGAGTTAAATCCTAATTATCTCGTAGTTAAATATATTACGCCAGTTAGATAGTAGCCTGTACTGTACACAGCTGATCCAAATCAGCATAACGGATATACTGATTTACAATATTGTTTAGTTAGCTTAGGTACCAAGTCAAGGGCTGTTCACCAATTATACTTACATATGCACCCAATTTGCTGTGCAAACTGGAATTTAATTATTGTCTACCAACGTGCCTAAAAAAAACATTATTCTAGCTTCAATAACTAAAATATTTTTAGGTGTACACCTACATTTTTCAATTAAGGCACACACTTGCTCCATGTTCAATACTATCAGCTTAAAGCCCTGAAAATCTCAGTAGGTCTGGAGAGGTGTCATGTGAGTAGGAATTCAACATGGTACAGTACATATAACAATGTAAGAATACAGTTAAATCATATTGGTTCTAAATACAGCTTATTTTCCCAAAGCATCACTGTATTAAAAATTTAACAAATCAACAAATAAAATAGAGTACATCTAGTATAAGTATATGTGCTGCAATCATTTTCATGCAATAAACGTTTGCATTTATAATGATTTCATTAATAAGCAAAACTTGAACAGTAAAATTACAACTTTCAAATTTTTCCTTTATGTAATTCATGTGGTAATTTTTTTTGATTATTCATATGAAGTATATTAATAATATGCCTACAGTTATCCATATCATCCTGAATTTAACAAATATCATCTTATAAACATCAATGCATAATATTTCTGAGACAACTATATATATTTTTTTTATTGATATTTTACCAGGTAAGTTTGCGCAGAAGGCATTCTTATTTACAGCAATGACCTGGAAGCAATATTGGGTAAACTGCCTTAATCCAGGATGACTCCTTGGTGGACATTTCAGTGTTTCAAGATTTGGCACAAAAAAGGATTTCTATTACCTTTGCAAAATGATAAATGTATGCATAGTGGGGGCAAAAAAAAAAATCGATAAGATACAGTATCATCAACATCACAGCCACACAAATGAGTAATATTAAATAGTCATTTGTGAATTAAAAATAAATAAATGAAGAAATGTATACAGTATGTAGGGACAATTTTGGGGAGACACTTTCTTTGCTCTTCCCAGCTCATGGTTTGTGGCACTACGGAAGGACCAGCGATGTCCGATGTCCCTGCTCCCTAGGACTGTTGTCCGTGCTGGGGGACTTTGTGGAAGGGTTTGCGGACGGGGTGGGTACATTTGGGCCGCTGGACCAGGGGCGCTCGGGTGGAGATGACAAACAGGCTCTGCAGGGCCCTGGGGCCGTGGGATGTGTTGGTGCAGTGGAGCCATGTGGGCCTTCTCTGAGAGACGTGCGACACTTTGACCCGGGCCTTGGACTCCGCAATGGACAAACTCATACTGCCCCGATGGGCCCCATTAACTGAACGCAAGAGACAGAAAAGGCAAAAGAGAAAGACAGATGTGGATGTGAAGGGACAGTCTGAAAAGTGTGCCCTCAAAATGACAAACATGGGAACAAAGAGCAGTGGCGACACAGAACAAGTGCTCAGCGCTTATGCTCACTCGTCAACGGGACACGCTGGGCACTGTCGCTCCTCTGGTTCCATGGTGCCAGACAGGCCTCTACATCTGGCTCCTCGGTGGTGTGGTACTGGAGGCAGGCAGAGTCTATGTAAGCGGGCCCCTGGGGTACCATGTCCAGACTAGGCCAGGGTCGATGCCGCAGATGGGACTGGACATATTGAACGCACTGTTTGGCCCCGGGAGGCACCCGACTTTGGATCGAAGCACAGGGGTTGTTCGGCCTCCGCGAGAACCCGGTCAGGGAGTTCAACTGTGGGGGACGTGACATGGGAGAGACTGAAGCACCTCACGACCACTGGTTTCCGGAGAACTTTGAAACAATGCAGCGACGATATCCCATTTGAGGACAAGTATGGAGGACAACTTTAAACTGAACAGACTGAGAGTGACTATGGAGCCTTACCTTACAGGCTGGTTCATGTCTATGCTGGGGCAGCTCATTCTGCTCGTAGGGGGGTGTACGGGCATGAGGCATTGGGTTGCCTCCCTGCAGCAGCCGGTAGACCTGCTCCACCACCCCCAGGTCCCTCAGAAGTCTCTCCCGTTGGAGCAGTCCACTCACCCTCTCCGTGTCTTCCTCGTCCTCAGAGAAGTCCTGCACCGTAAGGGAACCATTGTTGCTTGCAGTAGGAAGGGGGGGCACTGCTAAGAGCTGGAGAGACACAATTTACATCATGTAAGTAAGGAAATATCAAAGTGTATGCTCACCCTTCAGCATTCAATGAGATGTTAATGGAAACATGGAAAATGCCCACTGGCTGGTGTGACAGTTCAATGTGCACATGCTGGGGGATGTTTGGCTCCCTCTTGTGGCTCCTGAAAGGCCATGCAGTTACAAAACCACCGTAAGAGTGCAAACCCCAATGATATTGGGAGACTTAAGAATTCCTTGTATGGTTGTTGATGGGTTCCCCCCGGGTAATGTGACTCACAGTAACCTGTTGGGAGTTGGCCAGACCGGCTGGTGCTCTGTGTGTTTTGACTCTCTCTCCCGCAGACTCCCCCTGTAAGCCTCGTCTACGGTGACTTCCTTTGTGCTTCTGCTCCTTCTGCTTCAGACCCAACTCCTGACGCTGTTGCCTGAGTCACATACGGTGTCCCACGCAAACAAAAATGAATACGGTAAAAATACTGTGTGTTTCCTGTTGATTGTCTTCATGGTCTTGTCTAAAGAGAGTGTGTGTGCGCGTGTGTCTACATGTTTGTGTGTGTGTGTGTGTGTGTGTGTGTGTGTGTCTACGTGTTTGTATGTGTGTGTGTGTATGTGTCTACATGTTCGTTTGTGTGTGTGTGTGTGTGTGTGTGTGTGTGTGTTGGTCTGCCTCAACACTGGGTTGATTGTGTCTACCTGGCACATTCCTCCCTGGCCTTGGATGCGGCAGTGTCCTGAAACAGGGAGCTGCTATGTTTGAAATACTTGTCGTAGTTCTCGCCACCCTCACGGGGGTAGATCCGCCGGAAGCCACCCAGGTGTTTAGCCTCGTACCTCTGCATCTGCTCCACATTGGCTGCCTGGGACTGACGCAGCTCTTCACTCCTGAAGACACAAAAATCACCTCAACCGAATTAATGAATTGAATGCAAAAATGTCCTGGTCAATTATTTGAAAACCCATTAGCTGATGTCATAGCGACTGCTTGTCTTCATGGGGTTGGACACTTGCAACAAAGCTATAGGACTGTTTGAGGCGCATAACATTCTCACAAACCTCACCTGGGTATGAATGCAACAAACATGTTGCAACCATCCGCCAAGCTGTTTCTACACACGTTTTGATGCACACATTAGATAAATCAGAACCCATCCGGTGTTAAAGGGATTTGCCAATATCCCTCGGTTAAGTGCAGGGCAGATATGTACTGGGCCTTTCCCAACATTTGTATCCTCTGGGCATTGGGTAAGTGTTGAACTTAGATGGCATTAAAGCCCCTAAATTCATTGCACACAACCCGATTGAGCCGGATCGGGACTGGGGAGCAAGACGGTGGGACTGGACCACTCACTGACCAAGGTCTCTGTGACTCAGAGCCTTAGGATTTCACAGGTCTCCTTCCATACCTCTTCCCGGTGTGGTACTTCTTAATCAAATTCACAATCACATGGTATATTTGTTCAGATTTTTTCCCATACTGAATGGCCCTCATGAAATGTCCAAGTGTGGAATGTCTTTTTCACCTCCCAGGGATTTAGTTTTACAACGGGAGAGAATCTCTGTCTTGAGCCAACTGTAATCTTCCACTGCTTCGCTGTTGAGGTAAAAGTAGTTCCAAAATCAAATACATAGAAAATGAAGAGGTCTGAATACTTTCCACTGTATGTGTTTGAAAGGCAGACTGGCAGTTGAATAGTCAGTGTGAGAGAGAGATTTGATACTGGCTACGTTCTAGCCCTACATCATCATGTTGTTAAGCACACAAATCACTTGCAAAAAGTGAAAATGGTAAAAAGTGAAAATAGCGCCTGTATTTCCAGCGTTGTAAAGACAAAGGCACTAAATTTTTATTTATTTGAGTTATAAGAGTTAATATTTCTATTTTCAGAGATAAAAAGTTATTATACTATTTTGCACTTCCTGAGTCTGGCTTTAATTGTTTGTTTACACGGCTTGCGGCCTTTGACAAATACATAAAAGACAGCTTAGTGGTGAGAGCGTTGTGCCAGTACCCGAAAGATTGCTGGTTCAAATCTCAAAAAAATTGTTTTGAAAAATCTGGCAATGTGCCCCTGAGCAAAACAATGTATTGCTTCAAGACGAACATTCATAATTATTCCTATGAATCACACCTGACTGTACCTTGCCTCTCTGGTACGAGTCTGCTGTAGCCTCTCCTTCACTCTGCGCTTCTCCTCCTCCGTGATCTTCCGACGGTCACAGGCACCCAGGTTTATAAGGACCAGGGTGTCATACAGCAGACCATCCTTAACCTCCCGGTCCAGCCTGGAGTCAGTGGTGAAACTGGGGGAGTGGTTCACCTGCGCACACACGAATATACACACGCAAGAAGGTTTGCACGTTAAGTAATACAATGAGGAAGATGAACACGATGAATATACCCATGTTCTGGTAACCGTGGTAATGAAATGGGACTTTATATGTAGGGATTATCAATTAATCTCTTAGTTCAGACGGACGGTGGTCTCAGAGTAGTGCAGCTATTTCACAGTGGGCTGCTTGACTACGACACCTCTGTGTCTGCGGACTCCGAAATTCACTCACAGGAGCCATTTTAATACACCACCCTGATTAACGAAGAGGGCCTCACCTCCAGTAGCCAGGGCCTGAGGCGATGGTCCAACAAAACATCGAAGCCCAGGATCTCAAAGCAGGCGCTGCCGGCGGCATGGTTGGGGAAACAGGTGTGGTAGTTGTGCTTGAGGACGGGATGGGCAGAGATGAGCGTCTTAATAATCACGTCCTCGATGTCCAACCACATCTTCTCCGTGTCGTAGCACATGGCCTCCAGGTGCTTGTTCAAGGTGGAGAGTTTACTGGAACGACAGGGACGAGGGACCCGAGACCCAAGCTCCAGCTCAGCAGTCGTGTGCGAATGGATTGTACGAACACGCAGAGGTGAAGGTCAACTGGAGAGGAATTTAAACACGTACTTACCGTTTGCTGCCAGTGTCGTCGTCACGGACAAAGTTTTCACTGTTCTTGTTGATGGCGTAGTTGGTCAGATGCATACAAACATCATTCTAGTAAAAACAAATAGACAGTGAGGGTCTGGGATAAGTGTTAGTTAAACGTTCCAGTGTTATTCCTCGTGTCAACTGGTTATCAAAGAATGAATGAAAGAGTTAATAATAGAACCAGCACTTCCAACTAACAGTCAGAGGAAACCAGAGGAATAGAACCAGAGGAAAGAGAGACGTGTAATGCAGTGTAATCATTGAAATAAGAAGTGTTAACAGGTGCAGAGCCTGTTTTTTAGCGGTATCGCTCACAGCTTAGACACATATCACCCTTTTCCCATCAGAGACCGGGGTTTAATTCCCCACTCCAACTTATCTATATTCCCCCTGTCATTTCAAAATGTCTGCATGAACATATTTTCAGAAAGGTTTACAGACTAGCTGTGTTTCCAGCTCACCACGTTGCCATAGTTAGGATCGTTGTATTGGGTTGTGCAGAAACGGGCCAGCCCCTCGTTGTACAGGAAGATCCGGAAGGGATCACAGGAGGTCACCAGCACATAGATACGCAGGTCAAACTTGAAGCCGTCAATAATGAATGGCTGAGTTGGAGGGCACAATTCACATTTGGACACCCAGTTTAGTTTCGGCAGATAAAATACTATCAAACATTCACATTTTGTTCTCTGCTCTCTTATTGGGTCTTTTTTAATGACACTGTGATTATTCTGGTCACTGATAATAATAAGGTACAACATTGCTACACCAGTTCACCTGCAACTGCAGTTGAGCTACGAGTTGAATCATTTTTGTGAAAACATAATTTGTGTGAAAACATCATTTGTGTGAAGGCTCCCTCTCTGAGAAGGGGAAGGTGTGTGTGTCAGGAAGTCTCACCCGGGAGATGTACACCTGACAGATCATGTTTTCTCCTGGGCGGATGTCTTTGCTGGACTTGGTGATGAAGATGCCCCGCCCTTGGCAGCCGGAGTCTGGCTTACAGATGTACGTCTTGTGTTTTTTGGCCCTGGTGTACGCTTGGAAGTCACTGTAACTGCAGACAAATGGCCATCACTTATGTTCCTCAATTAATTTGGCTGCTATTCCAATGTGTTCTTATCTCGACGAGACAAAGCAGTGACAAGGAGAACTCACTCCGCTGGGAGGCACCATGTTCGGGGGAAGATGTTGTAGTCTTTTGGAAAGAGCTTCAGCATCCGATTCATGTTTCGAGCCAGAAGATCCTTCCTACAAATCTCGCTCATCCCGGGAAAATGGTTGATCTTCTGTAAGAGCACACACACACCATCGGGGTGTAACGCCATGTTTTTTAGGTGGGGAAGCGCGTGAATGCCTGTCAATGCTCACACACAGACTATTATGTAAAGAACAATGTTCTAATATTAATACCCTCACACACCAGGTTAGGCATTCAAAATAGGACAGTGTCACTGTAAAGTATTGCAAGTTTTACCTGTGAAGAGTCCAAAGTGCATTGCTATTGTAGGCCCTTTACCCCCCACTAAACCCCAGCATGGTATTAAATGTTATGGATCCACAGCAGCTGTCGTCTGTTCAGCGAGGTGAACCTGAGAGGGGCAGACTACCTGGTAGCGCTTGACATCCATGACCCTGTCCAGTGAGACAGAGCAGTCAGTCCAGAAGAGGGTCCAGTCCTCGCCCTCCACTGCATCCCGAAGGCCATATCGGTGAGCAGCACGTCGCACTGACAGGGCGAGGAGGAAATATTACAACACACATATTATTCTATTTCTGTGACTAAAATGTATTTGACTAGAATAAGAAGAAAAACTGCGACGAAACAAATGGATCGTCTAGGATTCTTACAGTGCGGAGGTAAGCAAAGCAACAGTGACGGTTACTCTTGAAAATATCTAATTTCTCCACAGCATAAGGACTTTAACTCACCACTTTCGTATTTGCAGTTGACAACATTGATCCATAGTCATCTGGAAGAGAAGAGAAAGGGGGACAGACATGCCTATCTGCAGCGTCCTATCAGCAGCGTAGCCAGAAATGTGTAAACGTGTGTCCCAGCAAAAATGTGGGTGCATCAAAGTTGAGGCACTGAAATCATAAAATTAGCCTATCAATAAAAGCAAACACTACTACTACCACCACCACCTACTGCATACATTTGATCTGCATAACTTTTACCCTGCTTTTTGACCCAATTGTGGTGATATCAAATTTGTCATAAAGAACCTGCTTTATTGCAGCAACTCCAAGCGGACATTGATAATTCAGTGTTGACGTGTGTCTTCCAGAGCACATCTGAGGCTAATACCATCCCTACGGTTAGGCATGGTGGTGGGAGCTGGTCAGGACCTCAGATTGGGCCGAAGATTTCTCTTTCAGTAAGACAATGACCCAAAGCACACAGCCAAGACAGTGCTGGAGTAGCTACAGGACAAGTCTGTGAATGTCCCTGATTGGCCCAGCCTAAGCCTGGATTTGAACCCCAGGAACACCTGAGGGGAAACCTGAAAATCACAATTCACTGACACTCCCCATCCAGTCCGCATCCCCAAGAAGACTCAAAGCTATGATGGTTGCCAAAGGCACTTCTATAAAGCACTGAAATAAGGGTCTGAAAACATGTGAAAATTAGATATTTCCATTTGTATTTTCTATAAATTGGCACACATTACTGAAAAAGTGTTTTTGCTTTTCCATGATGGGGTAATCTCTGTTGATTTATTGGCAGAAAAATATATGTAATTATTACAAATCCAGTCTATAACACAAACTTGGAGAAAGTGAAGGGGCCTAAATGCTTTCTGAAGCCAATGCATACGAAGCCAATGTATATGAAGCCAATGCATAAGCCAAAGCCAATGCATATTGGAGTGTGGACATAGTTGCTAATAGCCAAACATTTTCAACATGAGAGTGTGCCACACTGGCTTAAGAAACTGCTGCAGAATCAAACAGGCCGCACACCAGCGCTGATGCCTCAGCATGAACCTAAAGCCCACTGCTTGCTTCCCAAAATAACCAAAGTACCCAAACTGATTGGGTGGGCCTGACAGTCAAGTGGCAGTCTAAATAATATTCTGCCTCGCTCAGAAGTTGGAGAAACACCAAAAGATGAGTGTGCCATACACCTTTTAACTTGAAGTACCTCTTTTTCCTTTTCTTCTTCCCCTTGCCAGTGGATGGAGGAGTAGGGGTACATAATTCAGGTGTCCTATCGCTCCCCCAACCCTCTCCCTCCTCTCCCTGCTCAGGTCCACACTGAAAAGATTCCTCCTCAGGTTCTCTTTCTGGGCTTTCTAGTGGCAGGCCCATCCTGAACAAGATACACACAGAGAAACGCATTAAGTCTAACATGAGAGGCACACCAATGAAAGAACGCTTACAAAAACAACAGCCAAACATCAGAATTAAAAGTCATTGTTTCCTCCGACATCCAAGCAGCTTGCACACATTTGCACGATTGTGATTTGATGAGGGTAGTAACACCCTGTAATTGAATCAACCTGATCAGAATACAGGTTGTAGTGCACACAGGGAATCGTGTTTCCATTCCTCTTCCTCGGGTAAGTACTCACGCTGTCAACGTAACGTCCATAACAATGAGTCATTCAATAGTTTCTGAGCAAGACAGACACAAAAACAGAACGTGACCATTACGCTGTACGAAATAGATCAGTTAGCAACTCCATCTGGTCCTACAACTTCCCAATGCACAAACTGGCAGGTCTCCAACCTGTGTCCTCTCTTTAGAGTACACACAAGTCTCCTCTGACCGTACAGTGGTCTAAATCCCCCGATTGTGTCCATGAGTGCCCCTCGTGTCCTAAAGGTGAAGCACAGGTAAAGCTAGGCTATTTGTTGGTAATGGAAATTGGCTGCAGAGGGCTAAGGGGTAAATGAACATCCCTGTAAGAACATCCCTGTAAGAAGGCCTGCAGGAGGCCTAGGTGCTGGGTAACAGCATTTCGAGCCAGTGATCTGGATAATCCTGGCCCTGAACTCTTAGTGAGCTTGGCCAAGACAGCCCAGTGACCTCAACAAGTATTCTATTACAACAAGCACTCGACTCTCGTAGGAACTTAAGGACCCATCCAAATAACAACAACTGCATGAACATAGTCTTAAAATAGGCCTAGTGAAACACGTGCCTTGACAATATGACGCATTTTATTTTTTCAGTTCACTCTCAACAGAAGCCATTAGGCAGGGTGGAATACATTCATACCTGTTTGATCAACCCCAGACATCGTCTCATACAATTTAAGATTCTACACAGATTACACCATTACAAAACCAATAACAAAGGATACTCCCAGACACTTCTCTTTTATGGGACAAATGTCACACTGCAAAACTTCTGGAATTTACATTTTTTACACTAAATAAGAATTACATTTTTTTATATAGGAATGTCCCTTCAGGACATTCCCTTTAGCTACATTTAGGCTAAAATTTTAGAAAAAATTTGCTCAGGGATAAAGTGTGGCTTAGCAAAACACAAAAATAACATGGATTCTGTGTAAGGTAAACATCCCATCACCATTGAGGCTACTTGTGATTTTAAAACATTAACAGAGTTTCATTGTTGCGATGACAGAAAACTGAGGATGGCACATTGTAGTGAGTGAACAAAGTGAACAGAAAAATACAAAAATACAGAAAACAAATACTACAAGGAATTAAAATAATACTGTCAAAGGAATATACTTTTTTTTAACCTAAATGCAAAGATTTAAGAAGCCATATTACAGTTGTGGTGTTAAATCTGTTAAATTTCTGGAAAGACTTGGAAACTGCTGTCTAGCCATGATCTCCAACACCTTGACAGAGCGTAAGAATCACTGACATTCTTTTAAACATGTACCCGCTCCACGTTGACAGTACAAAATATTGTGTGAAGATGGTTGGGAAAAAAGTAAGAAAAAATCTAAATGTTAGAAAGTTCTGATAGGAATGAAACGTCATTGTTAATTAAGTAAACTGACCTGGGCTCTGCATGTGAGGGGGGTGGGAGAGCAGGAAGATGATTAGCCTCCATCTTTCCAATTCACCCGTTACTATGGGCATCCTCAGTTTTAGCGGCCCTGCGAGATGTGTTTGTTCCCAACAGAAGGCAGCTCACAGAACCACATATCCACGCGTGTCGAGTGGATAGGGGGGCCAAAAAGAAACTAGCATAATACACAGATAGGTACATCCATTAGATGGGGTAAGAACTATGAGCAGGAGATCACAATTAAAGTAATTTGACGCAAAGCTGCATCACTAGCCACAGTGCACATTAGCTGAAATTTAATTTTACACTGGTCATATAGCACGCTATTATCATACGTGCTCATGCTTTTTTATATTGACCGCCTGTGGGACTCGCATCGAATAACGCTGGCGTTGCTAAGGCCATGCCTATACCAATTGATACTCGGAAAAAACTCGAGGTTTGAGTCGACTGAGGAAAAGTGTATTTCAGATCAGAACTGAACCGTAGTTGCATTATAAGGGTAATCCATACCCCAAAAACAATTATATTATTATGTATTTGGTGTAAAGCAAATGTGCTATCAGTTGTTAAAACATCTTTTCACCATGATTAATCTTTGAACTGGTCCGTTTAAGAATTAGGAAAACAGTGCCGTAACGATTTACAGCAATTTATTCTTGGGATAGGGAAAACATTACCACATCTAATAGCACTTTTGACACAATAACCTCTAACGGTCTGAATCTATTAGGCTATATTGTTTTCGTAACCAGTGGGATTTAAAACAATCTCGTTCTGCCCTTAGCACCAGCACGGTCAGTCTACCTTCCTTAACTACAATAAATATTTTCTGTTATGCCTAAAACAAGCGGTGATTTAAGGTTTGTGGGTGGGTCACCTTGTTTACTTGTTGTCATGGTAGGTAACAGAAATCATTCGTCTCTTATCTAACGCACATACATTCCCGTGAACACGTGGTTTATGGAAAACATATTTTGCAAACTGGTAACCGAATCCTACGCTAGTCCACGTGACGTCAGACTGACAGGGTATCTGAACAAAGCCTTTAACTCTATTTAAAGCAACCGAATTGGAAATACAACACAATTGTAGTTTACTTGAATTATCTGCTGCTAGCGAAATAGACAAATCGAATATTTGTTAACGTTTTATTGACTGTATTTGCTATATCTAAATACAACAAATTTGTTAACATTAGCTAACTTAGAGCATTATATAGCATGGCGTTGCTAAGGTAACAGAACGCTCGCTGACAGCGGGGCGAGGAAGCAGAAGCTACAGTATCAACTCTAGTATCAAACATGTTCTTCTCACTCATCCAAAAAATGGCGAACAGTACACAGTCCAAATAAAATAATAATGCTTACCTTTTACTTTCTAAAGAAATGTGTCAATGTACAATGCATACCGAGGCAATGTTGTTTGAAAACATTCAGGTGTCCGGCTCCAGCTCTTCTGCCCTCCTACTTCACAAACAAGCCTGAACCAATCAGATAGCCAGTTGGCAGTTTGACAGCCAATTATCTTTCAGAACCAGTGGGACAGAGACACTGTACATGTCGGGGTTCTTAAATTAACGCCCTAAACTGTATCTCTTGCAAGCAAGCAAGTTTATTTATATAGCACAATTCATACATCGAAGCAATTCAATGTGCTTTACAAAGAAAAATAAAATAAAAAATATATAAAAATACAATAACATAAAAACAAATACTGAAATTAAAACATCAAAACAAATGAAAACATCATAATAATAGAAATACAATAAGAAAACATATAAAGATTAAAAAAAAAGATTAGAAATGGGATAAAAACATAGGAAGCTATAAGGCTAAACAGTGTGGTTAAGTTTAAGTGCTCAGTCGTAGGCACGTGAAAAGAGTAGTGTTTTTAACCTGGATTTAAAAATGGATAC
>JACXGI010005878.1:0-44567 GCA_016801175.1 Esox masquinongy
CACCTGAGCAGTGCCACAGACTGATCGACTCCATGCCACGCCGCATTGCTGCAGTAATTCAGACAAAAGGAGCCCCAACTAAGTATTGAGTGCTGTACATGCTCATACTTTTCATGTTCATACTTTTCAGTTGGCCAACATTTCTAAAAATCCTTTTTTTGTATTGGTCTTAAGTAATATTCTAATTTTCAGAGATACTAAATTTGGGATTTTCATTAGTTGTCAGTTTTAATCATCACAATTAAATGAAATAAACATTTGAAATATATCAGTCTGTGTAATGAATGAATATAATATCTAAGTTTCACTTTTTGAATGGAATTACTGAAATAAATCAACTTTTTGATGATATTCTAATTATATGACCAGCACCTGTATATTCACAGACACCGACCTTTAAGCATAAACTTTTAATGCTTTTGTGTATATTGGACAATTTATCATTGCCACTCGCTAGCTTAAAACATATGCAGGGCCGGCCCTGGGCATTCTACTGCCCTAGGCAAGACAAAAAAATGTTTGCCGATCAGGGGCCGATCAGCCAATTTTTAGGTTAGAGAGAGGCAACCAACTGTCAAAATGCCGCCTCAAATTCAAGTGCCGCCATAAGCGGATGGCGAATCTTGCCTAATGGGAGGGCTGGCCCTGAATATATGTCATATGTTTGTATTCACAGCATACAACCCACAAATGTGAAGCATGATTCGTAAGTACACAGCATACAATCCACACATTAAAACCGTGATCCGTAAATACACAGCAGCGAATCCATGATTGTAAACCATGATTTGTATATACACAGCATTAAACTCACAAATGCGTAGTTAGAATTGTAAAAAATAATGCACAAATGTAAGATACTGTACACAAACAAACCCTACCTGACTCATATTTCTAAAATAGCATTTTTAGAAATGCAACCAGATCTGTCAGTCAACACTTTAGTGTCAGATTTGTCAAGTGTGCTTTTGAGGATCATGTTGTGTGCGTCACTCGGTGTACGTTTGTGCACAGGATTTTGGCAGTTACATTCCGAGTTCAAGTCAAAGGATAATGATCCACATGTGAGTGAGACCACAAGTCGACATCTTGTAATATAGTAGAATATCTTGGTGACTTCCAGCCAATCACCTAAGCACACAATGATGACATCAGCACTTCATTGTACTGCATTTTGTTGTACTGTACTCACACTGTTCAATGACAATAAAGTTGAATCTAATCTAATCTACTTTTCGGTTTCAACAAAGATACAACCAACTGTGTCGCTTGATGTACCTAACTACCTAACCTACCGTTTTATAATAATTAATTGTTTACCTTGTCAATCACATAAATTATCAAATTCAATGCATCGATTTCACAGAATGTCCAGAAAAAATAGACAGTTTTGCATATTTCAAAAAAGTTACAGTGTATGCCAATAGTATTTAGTTAGCTAACTTACAATACTTGTCTGCTAAGTTACATGGCTATATTAGCCACAACTACTGACATAGTGGAGTTTTTCCCGCACTACAAGCAACATATTTACCTAGTTAGCCACTACAATATTCATCACTGCTATATCTGAATACATGCAAATAATCATTGACCTGTGACCTGAACTCAGAACGTAACTGCCAAAATTCTGTGTATAAATGTAAACCGGTTCATGCACATAACATGGTCCACAAAAGCACACTCGAAAATTCTAACACAAAAGTGTTGACTGACAAATCTGGTTGCATTTATACAAATGCTATTTTAGAAGTATAAGTCAGGTAGTGTTTGTTTGTGGTATATTACAAGATGTCGACTTGTGGTCTCACTCACATATGTGGATCATTATCCTTTGACTTGAACTCGGAATGTAACTGCCAAAATCATGTGCACAAACATAAACCGAGTGACGCACACAACTTGATCCTCAAAAGCACACTTGACAAATCTGACACTAAAGTGTTGACTGACAGATCTGGTTGCATTTATAAAAATGCTATTTTAGAAATATGAGTCAGGTAGTGTTTGTTTGTGGACAATATCTTACATTTGTGCATTACTTTTTACAATTCCAACTACGCATTTGTGAGTTTAATTCTGTGTATATACAAATCATGGTTTACAATCACGGATTCACTGCTCTGTATTTACGGATCACGGCTCACATTTGTGAGTTGCATGCTGAGAATACTGCCAATATGTTTGTATTCAATCTCCATACTTCTCTATCAGTTGCAGTTCAAACTCAAACTAACATTGATAAGTTATAAGAACAAAACTATTTAAATAAAGAAACATAAAGAAACATAAGGACTAAGAATCACTTAGGAGAGACAAATGTTCTTGTGTTCTTGCATTGTTGCATACAAATAAGGGATTAGTTCAGGTATTAAAGTAAACTACAGAAATACTTACAAAGCTGCTAACAATGAACGCATTGTCAGTGTGACCACCACTGGAGTACAGCAGATTGGATGAACCACAAGCTAGAAAAACTGATATGGGGTGAACTATATGTGCCCGATGGCTCGTATGTCACGCATTAGTTGGCGATTTGGATTTTGCATATGTATATATCACAGTTTAGATTATAATTTGATTAAATGTGCAACACTAGGTGTACCATTAAAGATTATTTAAACTCCCAGACAAGTTAAAGGTCAAGGTGATTCACAAGTACGGCGGTTGAGTGTTCACCAGATGCAGATGACAAAGGAGGTACAGACTGAACTAATGTGCTTGATGAAACAACATGCCATTAGAACAGTTAATCTTTGATAGTAATAACTTTCAAATTCACGTGAATTTCTCTGGGAGTTTTGATCACATGAGGTGGAGCGAATAGAAACAGACAATAGTTTTCCAAAATTAATAAGGATTATTCAAATTCTCAGATGTTTCACTTAGATGAAATTCGGCCTTATGAATAAGTGAGATACATTGTTTCTCAAGTACATTGGCCTGGATTGCCAGAACAGACTTTGTTTTGCCCAAACCATATTTCTTGAATTCGCTCAGACAGATCCTCTGAGAACCATGGATTGTCACATCTATTTACAATGTAGTTCCTATAGGGAACATGTTTATTTAAGATTTTACAAACAATATTGTAGAAAAAGACCCATGCCCATTTTATAATAGGGATGTTTGAAATCCTTTCCGAATCATAATTATAAAAAGAAAGCAATGCTCATCAAATTTCCTAAAATATCACTTTTTAACAATGCAAGGCTTTGTCTTTGGCATACATCACCCCAGGCATTTAAAACATTATTTGGGAAAATACCTGTAGCAGTATATACAATAATGAAAATACCCTAAAATATGGAGAATATGTACAAGATTTTTTTTTTTTAAATGTCACTGCCAAATACTTTTGTCCACTTTTCCCAGTCACACAGGTTTATTAATATTGCACATAATCCTTTTAGCTTCCAGACAGTCTGCAGATAACCACAGGGTTTGTGAAAGTATTAATTACAATAATCTACCCAATTACATGATGTGTGCCAAAAGAGGGATAGAACATGACAGAGAAAGTTCAAACATTTAAGAAAGGAGTTAAGTAATGTCCCCGACTCCTCAGGGAGGAGACAATACATTGGAGGATTAGTGTAGTGAAAAACACTAGGAGGGCTGCCTCTTGAATTTCAGCCGACATTGTGTGCAAGCTTTACATACAGAATCACATTTAAAACCGCCCAATACGCATTTAAAACCACCCAATACACATTGTCAATTCACATATTACAAAGTTTACTAAATCAGAATCAGAAAGAGCTTCAAGTTTCACAACAAACAATGAATAAATTCTGGTCTGTTAGTGCAAACAATTCATACAAAAGAAATAAAAACAGTAGTGAGTGAACTATGAGATTATCACCGTTACTTCTAATTTTAGGCAAACAGCATTCTGGTTCCTTTTTTAGGCAAGCCTTATTAACACATACATTTTCATGAACGTTGTCTAATGTGTGATTTTTCAGTTCCTGCACTTATTTTATCCCATATCAAGCGCTGGGTAACACTGTATCATTTTTTACTCGGAACAAACACACACGCACACAGTTGAACAATCATCCAAGCACAGAAGTATTATTACCAAAGGGACACTAAATAAATCTAAAAGTCTACTTTCTAATAATCTTGTTAGCTAAGGGTTAGTTGGATGGACCAGGAGACACGGAGGAGGGGCCAGTCCTGATGCTTCCTACCTACACAGAGGAGCAGAATGTGGAGGAGGCAGCGCTCAGGACCAGGCCTACTTTCAGAAACTCCAGGGAGATGAGGTGGGAGTCTATGTGTGTGCTGCTGGGGAACGCACAGACAACCAGTGCATTAGAAACCAGTGTGAATATGCACACACACACACACATACACCCACAACACACACCCACCCACAACCAAGTGAAAACAGCAGAAAGAGTGTCAGGCACATTATCAGAGACATCTGTAGGAGGTTGTCATAGTGACAGGTAAGTGGGAGGGCTGCTCCCTCCGGAGGCACATTTTTATTTAATTTCCAGACAGAAAGTGTGTGCATATCCATGATTGTGTGTGTGTGTGTGTGTGTGTGTGTGGTGTGCATAGAAGAAATGCTGGGAAACACACACGTACTGCCCTGTCCTTGACTGTCTGGAGAGGCCTCCATGTGCCTACTGAACACAGAACCATCCTACACACTGGGTTGTAACAGAAGCAGTCGTGACTTGTTTCCTTAAAGCGGAGTACTGAGTGAGCCCGTTTGAGATGGATTTATTTACGCTTGGAGAGAACCTGCACTGCAGCTCAACATAAAAAGAGTGATAGACATACTTGATATACTTGCCAGTGATATATAGGCCAACACACAAACACACTTGCACTGTCAAACACTAACTTCATCATCCCACAAACGACAGTTCCTCTAGGTTAGGGATGGTCAACTGGCTAACCTTATTCTCTCAACTTAAAGTGGGGAGGAATAGTAGCATACATCATTTAAAAAAAAAGGTAAAAATAGTTATTGCATCCTAATATGACTAAAAGTCACTCAATAACCCCTTGTTAGCTTAAACCTTTTAAATTGGTAGATTAGCATCTCAACTTCTAGTAATTACAGTCTACAGGTGGATTTTGTAAATCACTCTCACTTAGATATTATAAAAAACTGCAAACATAGTGGGCTTTCAGATGGTGCATTGTAGACCAGGTGGTAACCACCAGAGTCTAGGTTCGAGTCTTGTGCACCTTGCTGAGGAGTGGCTGGGAAGACCCATGGACGATCCAAATTAAGCTAAGCTAAAGCTAAGTTGGGTAGTAAGGTGAGTAATGTTTACTCATGACGTCCTGGTTAGAGGAGCAGTGTGGGAATGGCTTGTTGGGGATGGCTACAAGAAAGGCCGTGATCATCAACTCTCACTAATACTTTGGGAGATGTCAACAAATGTTTTCTATATCAATAAAGCCCTTCAAAGAGGGATGATCTGGTGCTCATGTCCCCAACTATGGAGTGCCGCCAGCAACACCTAGATCTTCCACATGTATTCAGTCAGACGTAGGCCCTGACACTGGAAGACCAAATGCCTGGCCCATAAACATAAATTGTGTACAGACAGACTTGTGAGAGCAAACATAAAGTTACACCAAACTTGGCCAAAACATCAACACCAAAGGTAACTTCAAAAATGCTGTGAATCATCAGACAGGCAAGGGCCTTCTAAGCCATAAAGAAAAATCATAAAATTTGACATCCTTGGCCAAGGGCTGCTATAAAACAGGGACCCTGAATGCAGCCAAGCTGCTACCCTTGAACGGCTATTACCCCATGACAAGGTAAACCTACACCCAATCAGGCCTTGTCAGAAGAGGATAGAAGAGCCCCAGAAACGCAGCTCTGGGCAGTAGAGGAAGAGGAGTAGATTGTGGTGCTGTACTCTGCCCAGCGGTTTTTTGTTTTTAGTTTTCCCTCCAGTGCCCAGAACACTGGCACTGTATCTGTTCCCTGTGTCTCTCCCTGTGACACCACTAATAACAAATACAGAAAACAGACAGGAAAACTATCCTCAAACATTTTATAGAAAAGGCCCTAAACAACAAAGATTAACCTAGAGAAGTTTTCTAACCCAGATGGTTTTGGGGCTCTATTCAAGACAGCAACACAAATAGCCCTAATGAATTCTTGAGAAAAGAAACAAAAAATATTTGACAAAATGGAAAGAGTTAACCAAAAAACACAAGAAAATTTGAATGTAACCTTGACCTAAACAGAGTACACAGTGACAGAATACTTGACCACTCTGACTAAAACTTTAGATAAGAAGACACTCAGTGAGCATGGCCTTACAACTGAGAGAGACCTGGCTCTCAAGGAAGGAAACAGGCTATATAAACATTGCCCACAGAATCTGGTTGAAACAGAGCTGCACCAACTACACTGGGAACATCATCGATGTTAATTTTTTAATTTTCACTTCTCATTCATACTTGTAAGTATTTGTACATTATTGAAATGTACACTGTACATAGTTAATGTAACATTTGAAATGTCTTCATTCCTTTGAAAATGTTGGTAATTTTGACTTCATTTTACATCGGACATTTATTATCTAACTGATTATATTACTGATATGGCAATGTACACAAATGCCAGTAAAGCCTTTCAATGTAACTGAATTGGGAGAGAGACAGAGAAACAGACAAGACAGAGACGAACCGTGAGAAAGAATAAGACAGAGATACCGGGAGGCAGAGAGAAAAACTGAGACAGAGACAGACAGGCAAACAGACAGACAGTCAAAAATAGAAGGGAGACAGACATAAACAGAGATAGACAGAGAGAGAGAAACACAGAGAGACATACAGAGAGAAAGAGACAGAGGCAGTTCAAGGCTATGGATAAATCCTCTCCATGCTGTCAGTCACCATGCAGGGCCCCGATCAATAAGAGCTCATATTCAACCTTACCTTGAGACTTCAGTGGCATTCAATCTGCTGCTTCGAGCCTAGCCTAAAAAACCGTGTGTCCTCAGTGACACTGCCACACACTGCCAGGCCATGGGTTACACAGAGGCCTGCATCAGGGAGAGGCACACATACAGTATGCTGAAATGAGGTGTCTGTAGATATAGTACATGACATACAGAACCAACGCATGCACACGTGCCTCCAGGTGAACATTCATTCGGACGTGCACAGAAAAACCTACACAGAAGCAGACAGAAAGATGACTCGCAGGATATTAATGTGCTGAATCTGCTCTAATATAATCTAACGGATGCACAGCAAAAAAAAAAAAAAACAGTGCTCCTCTCAGTAACCCTATCCACCAGAACGTGGGAACGACTGAGGGCAGATGGAACAGATAGACTAAGGTGATATTCTGCAGGAGGAAATTAATTTTGGGGATCTAAGCTTAGGCTAGCGCGGTTACAATGCAAATGCCTTTACCACAAAACCCATGAAGACGTGTCGGGACAGGTTTATAACATTGCAGAGGCATCAGCTCCCACAACCCCTCACTATATTGTATGAATGTACCAGCCTGCCTAGTGAATTCATCACTGTATAGCATCTCTGTGAGACTACCTAGCGGACTCATCACTGGTGTCATTCAACAGTGGTGTCTCCGTGACACTATTGCCTTCGAAATACGTGCATAACATTGTCAGAGAAATAAGCTAGGGCCTACACGTGAACCAGAACCTAGGCATTGGCACACAGGAGGTAATCCTCTCCTCTCCGTCTAGGTTCTGGTTCGGCTATCCGTTGCTGCTGTATAACAAACATTACAGCCTATGCTACAATAGGCAACCGCTACCATTATACTGTGGTTCGTTGAGCACCGTTACAGTTACGTATTGTAACTTCTGTAGCGGACATTATTAACAGGTAGAAAACGCATCGCCCTTTTGGCTTTGTCTATCCACATCTGTAAAATACTTCTTGCCATCACCGGCAAGGGTGGTCTACCCACCCAATTAAAGAGACTGGTTAAAGACACTGACAAAACAGATGCATTCCGAGAACGAACGCGGGATGTTATCAAACTATTATCGTAGGCTAATAACGTGCGATGTCAATCTTACCTTATCGAAGGTTCATTTGATCCGCATCAGGCGTGTTCGATTCTAATACCATAATATACACACTGCGATCCTGGCATTCACCCAAAATCAACCTGCGTGTAGTAAACGTATGCGAGATGGTGATACTGAATGTGAATCCTAGGGACAGCCTATAGGTCTACAGTGAGAGAAAATATGTTACGTTATTCAAGGCCAGAATAATCTAATCTAATCCGATAGCAAAATACCTAATGGGCATCGATAGTTTACTCACGCTCTGGGATTGATTAAAATGCTGGAGACTGTGCTAGGGCGTGTATTTGTTTGGTGAATGAGATTTGGTTCGAGGCTATGCCAGTCATATGACACACCCACCTTGTTATAATTCTGTCTTTATATGACTCTGCAGCACCACATACTGTACAATATTGCATTCAAAGAACACACATAAAACAATTTAAATATTATATTACAGGTGATGAGTCAGAATTAAGACACTATGATGGTGGTGCATATCTGGAATTGTAACTGCAGGCAACCTTTATGAATGACAGCATCCTTGAGCAATTTTGCAAGATCAGTTCTTTGTAAGTGAAAACAAGTCATGGGAAAACCAGAGATTTCCCCTGGCTCCTTACCTCTAACCGCTAGCCTAAGAACCTATGTTTATTTGATAGAATAGGTGTAAACAATATGGCCTTTCATAAAGGTAGGTGGAACTAATATACCAACTTACAATCCTTTCAGATCAACAGAAGGGGCATGTGTGAAGAGGAAAATCTTCATCTGGAAGGGAAATGTGGCCATCTAGTGGAAATATACCTTCTACTACACAGTACAGCTGTATGCGAAGAAATGTTAAAACAAATCTCACTTCAATTCACATATTTATTTTAGGTTCTTTTTTTGCTCTTACCCCATTTTCCCCTCCATTTTTGTGATATCCGATAAAGGATTAAAGCTCTTCTTCATTCCAGCAACTCCATCAATGTCAAGATGTGTATCTTATTACGCCACTCAACCAGGAAGTTTAAACCGGAATCCTTACATGCCTGAAGGAATGCATTCTCTGGCCTTCTACCTCAATTGAGCTCACAGGGACCCCACCGGCAACAAGAACTTACTAGAGCACTACAAGGCAAGGCAACCATATTTGATAACTAACCCCTCCAAACTGGAGGATGCTGGACAATTGCCATGCCATTGGCAGAACCTCTGTCATGTAGTTCAATCCAGTGAAATACAAATGACAAAATGTTCAAATGTAGTTTAAAAACATCCAGAAAGGCAAAACAATATGGCCTATCTCTGCACTTTTGTTCTCTCCAGTCTCTCCCTGGTGTTTCTTAGGAAAACAGTGACACCCAGTGGTATACATTTTTGGCCAGGTCCCTCTTGGAAAATAGAATTTTAATCTCAGTGTGGCTAACCTGTTTAAATAAGGTTAAATAAAATAAATAAATACAATATATAAATTGGTGATCTGCATAACCAAAAGGAACCAAAAGCAATGAGTGCAGGGTTGTAATCCATCCCAGCATGAACCTATAAGAGCTAACTGAGGTCTGCAGAATTTGTTGATACGTGAGAACAGAAATTTTAGTGTAGTGCTTTTAAAAGAGCAGTTGTCAACATCTGGTTTGTGGAGGAAGAAAACCTTGATGGTGAGAGAGATGCTGTGCTTCCAACATAAGAACACTTCCTTTATTGTTGTCTGTGCGCCTGCTCTTTAAAGTCTATGTCCTGAGACTGCAGGGAAGGAGACCGAGTGAGAGACTGACAGACAGAGAGACAGACAGTGAATGAGAGACAGACAGAGAGACACACACAGAGAGACACACAGACAGAAAAACAGAGAGAGTGATCTAGAGAGAGCAAGAGGGAGACAGAGAGATCAGTGAAATGCTCAAAGCTCAGTCAGAGTGTTTGGAGATCACAAGGCCCTCCATGCTACATGTATTTCAGACACACTGCTACTGAAACACAACAGTGATGAACAACAAAGATGGCTGCCTTATCTGGCCACTGATGGATGCACATTTCTCGGCTTGCTCTGTTCAGTGCCGCAGGGCGTCGCCCAATCAATAATTTTTGCTCTATGAGAAGTACACGGAAGTGCTGCATACTGGTGCTCTTTTTCTTTTCAAGCCCTTTCTTTGTTGTGTGTTGGTGTGTAAACTTTTGATCTTAAAAGACAGGGGCTGGAGTTGGCCAATGTGTACAACGAGAGTTGGTGAGGGTTATTAAGGCAAGGGTGGGTGGACGGGGGAGGGGAATATCTTACCCTTTCATGTTACCTTTGCTATAGGGATTTAAAATGAAAGTCAGCACTGATAACAAAGCACCATTTGCATATCATTATCCTCCATCTCTGGTTCTTCTGTGCAATTGGAAGGACTACTCTGTTCTCTCCCTCTCTTCTCTTTTCCCACCAGTTCACTTTGAAAACTGTTTGAAGTGCACTGACTGCACTGCCAGAGTTCAAATACACCCAGGAATGTGTGCATGCCGCTGCCGAGCTACCTGCCACGGATTTGTTTAAAAGACGACAGGAGGAGAGATTATTGGTGGGTAGAAGGTAGCACTGCAGTAGTATAGAAGTACTATATAAGTAATATGAATAGTTTGAATAGTTATTTCAAAATAAATACAAAAGGGGACCATTCATAAATAACATTTACAACAGAGGGCTTGCAGGATTTAAGTAGGCTAGTCATTAGTAAAAATAAACAGGTGAAAATCTAAACTGTCGGCCATCACCTTTAGAAGTAAAGACAGGTATAGGAGGTACCAGTGACTTGCGGTCTGGGTAGGCATACCCTGGTGTTTTTGGAAGAAATAGAAATGTATGATATATCGGGTTCCAAATAAATCTTTTTTTCTTAACATAAAATTCAATTCAGTTTTGTGGATTTAATTTTAAGAAAAATGTGGTAATGCAGTGAATTGTCTAAACCGCTCTCCACTACTCCGGCTCCCCCTAATGTTCGCGGGCTCTGTTCCTCAAAAAGGTGGGGGCAAAAGCTGTGCTTTTGTTCAAGTGAACGCAAACAATTTTGACGGTTTGCGCATGTGTAGTACGTTCACATATTCTAACAAATGGGTACAGAAAAGCACAAGGCCTCTGTGATTTTAGGGCGTAGTTATGTCGCTTCCAACAAATCAAAATATTTAGCCACAGGCTCTCCAGTCCGGTGAAAACGTCTAGCCAAGCTAACTGGCCTAAAGTGCCAAATTCATTGTCGCATCTAAAACTCTTTTCAAGTGAATCTTATGAAGAAAAAAACAAATTCTGTCATAAGGTAGACCAACACCTGATCTTACGGATTTGCACCAGTATAAGGGGCAGGAGATTATCAGAAGTTTCCTGAAGCTAGCAGCAGGTTGTTCTGCTTTCCTGCCTGCTGTTCATAACTGCTGACACTGTGTGGTCGAGGGCTGGCTACACTGACTTGTTTAATCTGCCAACAGCGATCCTAATTTGTTCAGAAGGCTAGGTGAATAGATTTTGACTTCAAATAAACTGAGTTTGCAAATCGTTTTTAGCTACTTTCTGCAAAAGCTGTTTCATCCACTCCCTGATTTTGTAGGCCACATTTGTTTACTGGATTCAGACTTGATGTTTATGGATGGTCAATCAGACAAGCAACTATTTTGCTTAATCGATTGTTTTGTAAAGGGCCACATGATGCATAGCATAGCACACCGGTGGGAAAATCCGCACATGAGATTTTGAAATGTTTTGCTTATGTAATCGTCCACTACTTGCGCATTCAGTACCTAACTTTGCAAGTCATGCAGATGACTGGTGATATGTGTTACAGATACGTGCTGAGATCGATTTAGTAAACTATTTTTTTGCATATGGAATTGTCCAGTATCTAATGACACAATAGAAATAGATTTGCTAGGGAGTTCACCCTGACTTGTGAAGTAGACTATCCGATTTTACTGTTTTTCTCGTTGCCTAACCTGACTTAGAGCTCACCGCACGTCACTGGGAAGTAGGAGGCCAAAGGGACACTTGTTTAATAATGCTGTTGACTTAAGGAGCCAGCTAGCTAACTTAAAATCTCTGACACAAACAACATGAATACCTCTTTTCATTAAGTTGTAAACACACTGCTCCAAAATGTTTTAATATTAGTCTGCCTAAAGCTCCTTTTGATCAGCAAAGCACATAAATTAAAACTCATGATTGCTAGCTAGTTACTAAATTCGTGGGACATTTTTAAATAGCAAAGTTACGTGTTTAGGACTGGTTTGCAGAATCACTTACCCCATTTTGTTTATTTAATATGAAGTGGCTGGCTCAGGTATATCATTAATTAGCTAAGAAATGAAGAATACACATTAATGAACAATGGACTGTATTTAGGGGTTTTGCTTGACAAAATCAGCACAGAATAACAATATTTGACATTTGAAATACAAAAAATGCAGATTATAGAACCAGCCTGAAATAAGCGGCCAGAAATTGCAATAATTTTCACAATGATCAAGTAATCCATGTAACGAGTCAATTATTGTTTGAAATCAAACTACATGAAAATAATTTGATGGATAAATTAAACAAGCTAGTCAACTAGCGATCCCTGTTGCCTCAAGGAAAAGCTAACATTGTTACATCAGCTATACTAAAGCCTCATCTACTCATGCTGCTGGTACACGCAACCTGAGGTAACGCATTCCCCAACTGTACATGCACAGTTTAGTTTGCAGGCACCCAACCTCAACACACGGAGCCGCTAGAGCACAATGTGACAAGCCCAGTCCAATTATCCATGACTATCAATCCGACTACCTATGTCAAAGAGGAAATAGCTCTGTCGTTGTCAGGACAACTCACCAACAATTTTATACATTTGACAGTTGAGTCATTTAGCAGAGCCACTTATCCAGAGCCACTTACAGTAAGTGTATTCATCTAGGTGGGAACACCATACAACTCTAACTTTCAGTAGTAGTCAGTGAAAATATATAATCACACTGTCTCTCTTGATCTGTAGGTGGATTCTAACTGCACTCTGAGGACTGAGGAGTGAAGGATCCTTTCCAGGCCCATTTCAACAGGTGTAAGAGACAGGGAGAGATACTGGAATCAAAGTTCTCACCTCCTCACATAAATATGCAGTCAGACAGCTGAGCAAAACTGCTGTGCTGAGCTTCAAAGAGGTGCAAACATTGAGCAATGGGACAGGGTGACAAGCGTGGAATCATGGAATGCGCTCAGGAGATTTAGAGGTGGAGGGTTGCGTGTCAGTAAATGTGTGCGGGCAAGAGCGCATAAGTGTGGGTGAGTGTGTGCGTAAGCAGGTGCGTGAAAGTGTGTGTGATTGTGTGTGTTGTTTTGATGTCGGAAGTGAAGCATTAAAGTTATTCAAACTGAAGGCTGTTCATAAGTCTCCAATGAGCTAAGTCCTCTGAAGGAGCCTTTAGTATAGTTCTCTCTGTGGGGATTCTAATGTTTTTCAAAACTAATGTTTTAATTGATATACGGCATCAGCTGATTGGACATTTGGATAAATAACCTGATGCTCCTCGTGTCAATCAAGAGTTGTTTCAAAGACATGACCACGAACCCCCCGGGCTCCGTCACGCCATCATGCCTTCGCTCTTTATCTCTCTTTTGCCTTCAGTATTTCTCCTTCTCACTTTCTCAGTAACTTCTTGCTTTCTATCTCTTTCTTTACTCCCGTTGTCTCTGACTTTTCCCCACATAAAGTAATTTCTCCAAAGAAATGATTTCCTTTCCTTCATCTTCTATCGTGTTGTGTTTGTGTTCAACAGTCTAGATCTTGTTTTCATTTTATTCTCTGGCAAAGTCTAGGGGTTTCACAGGGAGAAAGAGAGAGTGAGGGGGAATGTCAAGGGCCTCAATAGCCTCCCTGTCCCACTTTCTACCATAAGGGCCTGCATGCTGGGAGCAGGCCTTTTCATCCACAGACTCCAACTCATAAAGAGCCTCTAGACCACCACGCCAAAACCTGAAACCCCCTTCATCCCCTCTCCTGGTCCATGGGAACTCACAATCTGCAGCATAATCCCACTCTGGCTCCAGAGAAGCTCTCTCCAAACAAAATATGCCGAGCTTTAATACCCACTGCTTAACAAGTGAGTCCTATTGGCTAGAGCGTCCTACAACCAACTCAGCCCTCCTCCTTCTTTTCCTTTTCTCTCCACAAAAGAGGTGGTTTCTCAGTCTAATTGGTTTGGATATTGAAAGCCGATGGGTGGTGGTCAGTGTAAATGAGACGGAGGCCCTCAGGGGCAGCGGGGGACTGTCATTCTTGCTCTTTCTGCCCAGAGTGGTAGATAGCTGGGATAAAGGAACTGGCAGAGCAGTCTCCTCAGGAGGAGGGCTGGAGGATCAGATCAGAGGCGTGCAATGCACTGGCCAGCTCTTATTGGGGCCTTCTCTTTACAACACCAGCCAACACAATTCAGGGACTGTTGGAGGAGCTGTCCCACACCTCGCCAGCAGTTCTATCTCCATGCATGGGAACGGATTGCTTCTCCTCAGAACCAGGGTTATAGTAATTTGTGAACACATTAGCAAAACATTTAGCAATAGACAATAAAAATAAGCATTTCCTATTGAAGACTTTCAGGTATAGTCCCTTTCATGCTTCGTGCTTGGTGAACATACCAAATTGGACACTGGAAAAACTTCTGCCAAACATGTAAGGACGTAGCTAGCTGAAAGTCATTAATGTGGATAATGCGCCTACACTATTGGCAAAGTTCCTATGTGGTAGGAGGTTTGTGTGATACCCAGTCACATATAGTGTAGATGTGCTGACCCATACCTTATTTCAAAAGAGAAGTACTAAGTCTGGAGATAACAACTAACAACACATACACACACAGACATACAAGAACACAAAGACACACTCAATAAAATCAAGTCAAAAGTCAAACACATACACAAACATATACACACACACAAGCACACAGACATACACATAAACACAGACACACAGAGTGACATACACAGACACACAGAGAGACATACACAGACACACAGAGTGACATACACAGACTTACATAGTAGGACTTCATTGCAACCTTTTCATCCTTTCTTCTCTGTCATCTTTCTCCTATTTTTATCTTTTCGTCTCATTCTCTTCTTTCTTCATCGTCTTCTCTGTCTCGTCTTTCACCTTGGTCTCATCTGTCTCCTCTTTCCCCTCTCCTCTGTCCCTATCTCCTCTGTCCCCTCTTTCTCCTCTGTTTCCTATGCCCCTTCTTCCTCTGTCTCCTATCTCTGTCTCCTTAATCTCATCTTTCTTCTCTATCTCGTCTACTCTATCTCTTTCTACCACTGTTACAGAAAGAGTGTATGGGGAAGAGGAAGTGTGTCATCTCACTGTCTGTTGTTCACACATGCCAAGCTTCTGACAAAGACAGACAGACCTTTTCCCCCTCAGATGCAGAGTAACAAAGATCATATTCTCTACTGTGGTACAGTGTATGTTTGGGTGTCTCTGCACATAAACTTTGGCTTGAATCCAAAAGTTGGTTATAGGTGCGGGGACATTAAAGACTATGTTTGCTGAGATTAGCATACACTATAAATGCTGAATATGTGAGCTTAATCAGAAAGGCATAGTGATTTTGGATGGAATCCATGCCAATATTTTTTAAGTGTGCCTGTGTGTGTGTGTTTAATGGTGTGATGGTAAATGATGAATGCATACCAAAAAAACAAAAATAAACTTATTACACAAAGTTAGTCATTTTGTACATTTACCCCCCTTTTCTCCCCACTTTCACGATGTCCAATATTAGTGAATATGGCCCTGCTTCATCACAGAAACCCCTAGTGGACTCTAAACTGTGGATGTTGAGATGTGTCAAAACACCATGGCATTCTGGTTCTTATGATGAGGCTCACTTAACCAGGAAGTCACCAGAATCATTTTATACCAGACAGAAAACTCATCCTTCTACTTAGACCCAGATGGAAAACTCATCCTTCTACTTAGACCTATACGGAAAACTCATCCTTCTACTTAGATTGAGCTCACAGGTGACCAAGCCCCTAACATAAGGAGTTGTTTGAGTGTGACGAGGCAAGGCAACCATATTCCAGTACTAAACACACAGACCTGGACTGTGCAGGCCAATTGCAACATCTTACAAAGGATACATGGACTCCCTCCACAGTGTGTAGATTTAAACTCACAGACAACACATTTCGCACAGTATGCACTCAAACAACAGTATTTCAGGTGCCAGCAAAATACTGGTACCTCTACCTTGGTTTGAAAAAAAAAACTTCCCATAATCATGATACAACCAGATCTGCTACCAGTGCCAAATCACTGTAGTTCCAACATTTTCAAGGTAGGATGTTCGTATTCTATTAATTAGCTTCTGTTTCATTTTGAAATCTACCATGTAAATTCCAAAAGGGCCCTGTGTGGGGGCTTCTCGCTGCCTTCTGGTGGCATCATGAAGAGTTGCATGTTGCTTATGGACGGTAAGAAGACAGTAACATAAAAAGATGGCTCCTATAAGGGTGTACTGCCAGTCATTGGAAGTCATAGTTTCACATTTATATTAATACCATAGAGGTTTTAGTTAAGTTAACAATAACCTACAACTAGGTACATTTTTCATACTATATTTACAATAGCATTTTAGTCATTCTGCTTCATCCAGACCGACTTACAATTGTGAGTGCATACATTTCCGAACTAGTCCCCCACAACTTTTCAAGAGTCATGCTCTACCAACTGAGCTACACGGGACTATGAGTACTTTCATACTAATGAGAAATGGGGACTTTTCATACTACAAGAACTATACTCCTAAATTTTTGGATGCATTTCAAATCTGAGAAGAAGAGTCTCGATAGCAAAGTGGAACTGACTTGGAATGTTGATGAAGTTCTATTAACCTTGTTCATTACAGTTCAGTTCGTACAGCTGCTGTCTTCTCCGGTTCATAATGTTCCATTAAGAAACAACAAATACAACCTTCCAGGACAGTGCATTTTGTGTGTGTGTTGGTGTGTTTGTTGAGATACAACTAATGTTCATTTAACATCCAACTCGACACCCTTCATCCAGCCACCCCATGACAAGGCTCTGAGTCAGTATCATCTCGTTCTCCAGCTGTCCACACCCTTTTGGCATTCCCCCTCTGTCTCCCCTCTCAACCTCCCCAGACCCCCCACACACTCCAGCCTCCTTTGAGCCAAAGCCGCCCCTGCATAAATACATACATCGGAGGAGTAAACATATAGACGGCAGAGCCTTTGATGTGACACCAGATCACACACACCCAGTGTTGTTTACGTAACCACTAAGGCTAGGCCCCAGCACAGACGTGACCCCAGAACCTGTCACTGAGGCTGGGGGGGACGGGAGACAAAGCCTGTGGAACCTGGAGGTGCCAGACTGGATCTCAGAGACTTTTAGATGTGACCGACCTGATGGTAACTGAGAGGTTAAGGGTTAGAGGCCAGAGTGGCCCAGAGGTTAAAAGTCAGTGTGCACCCTCCCTCAAGTAACTATTTCTGTTTAGTGAACACTAATTTTTGCTGCCCAGCCATACCGGTATGTGATATGTGGACATATTATAATAATTAGATGTGCTTGCCTCTAACATACTTCTTATTATTGTTCTATTTATTCTGCCCACTCTACAGCCTTAACAATTCAGGCAAACACCAGAAAATCCAGATGGATCCAACTTGGTTTGCTTGAAAAGCTAGTTTTGATATGGATTTATTGTTTTTTTTATTATTATTTTTTATTCCAACAATGTTTGTGATTCATTTTGATAGGAAAATAGTGTCCATAGACTTGTGTAGGACACCTAGTTTTCTATTAAAAATCTTCTTGCTTCTTGGTCAAGTAAGCTATTATACCAACTTTAATGCTTTGAGGCTGCAATTAACTTTAATGGGCACTTGACCCTTGGGGAGCCTTATGTGTTTTGTATAATGTTTGAAAGATTTATAGGTCACTGAGATTTGTTTCACACATAATTGGCCAGGAGAGCAGGAATGGGATTAGCAAACCAAACAACACACTGTAGTACGTCAGAATGTTTAGTGAAGGAGGAGAAAGATCTAGAAAATATATCTAGTTATGTTTTGTTTCATTAGCTGAAGCTTCAGTGTTTAACTGATCACGCTGTGTCTAAGTAAATAAGTGAATATGTGTGTAGTCACGGTTGTCCTTGTTTGATAGAGCCATTGGATGTCTTCAAGTGATGTTCATATGCGTAGATAAATTGAAAAATGTACATGGTATCAACAATTTTCCATAATCTAAAATTCTGGAGGGACAGAGCATCATGGTTTATTTGAATCTCCTCTTTTTGTTACGTTGTTTTAATACTTGGCAGATAGCTGGCTAGATAACTAACAAATTTTATGCAACACAATAACTTCTTATCAATTTTGAGGTCGGATTGATAATTCAGAAGTGATCTTACATGATGATATTGTACTTACCCAAAATAAGTTATGTATTATTATTTTTTATGTGCTGTTGGCATTGTTATGCTGGTTAGACCCAATCAGTTAGTTTCAATTTGCTCTCAATAGTCAAGTTCATCTGATATGTGTTGTAGCAAGTGTTTTGTTTGTTGTTGTCTCAATTCACTGACTGGCTTGTAGGGGTGTGGCATGTCCATCTTTAGGCTGCTCTTAATTCATGTAAGTATTTCAGCCTTTCAGTTTTTTTAAGTGGCAGCTAAGACAATATTTGTACCCTGGTGGTGTACAGCTTTCATGGAAGTATGAACAAAGGTGATGTTTCACTTTTTCTAATGGGTCACTAGGAAAAGTAGTCAAATTTCAAGAGTTGATATTTGTGGTCAAAGAAAAATATCATTTACGGGGTTTTCTGTGCTGTTGAACATAGTGGTGGGTCATTTTTGACCCTTTGGACAACACAAGGGTTAAGTACCAGATCTTAAATTTGCTTATGTGTTATAACTCAGTAGCCTATGTGTTATACCTCAACTTGTGTTTTCTGCTTTATGAAAATATGTGTGTTTTCCATACCTGTTTGCTCGAATCCCTCTAATCTTGTGTTCCCAGCCTGCACAACGCATATGGAATATCTGCTTTCTGGCTGCATTATGAAACTGTGTGAGTTCATCTCAGCCTGCGCTGCCCTGCATGCATTTGACTTTCTGGCCCTGAAAGAGACATGGATTACCCTAAAAAATAGGATTTCTCTGTTGGCTCTCGCTTCAGCTAAGTGTTTTCCCATAGTCACAGTTAACTGGTCACTTTGGCGGTAGCAGACTTATTTAGTCAAATTTGAGAATGTCTCCCATTTTACTCACCTGTGTATTTCCTCTTTTGAGTTCCATGCAGTCAGTTTGAAGTGTCCATTCATGCTTAATATTATTGTCATCTACCGTCCACCCGGTGCTCTTGGAGACCTAAATGAGCTTGACATGCTGATAAGCTCTATCCCACACAATGGCTCATCACTTATATTATTGGGTGACTTCAATTTAGGTGTCTGCCTGTGATTTCTTTCTTTCCACTCCTTTCCTCTTCTGACCTAACCCTTTCCCAGTCAACCCCGACGAACAGTTTAGGAAATGTGCTTGATCTAAAAAATGTTAAATGCTGTGTGTTCACTTCTCCCACTGCTACTATTCAGGCCTCTGATCACAACCTTGTCTCATTCTCTCTCTCTCTCCTTCACCCTCACACTGTCAGCGCTACCCAGGTCATATGCAGCTGAAATACTCCTCTCTCCTCGACTGCTCTCTTCTGTTTCCTATCATCTCTCTCCCATCTCCTAAATCATTCTCCCTTTTGTCTCCTGAGTCTGCCTCGTCCACCCTAATCTCCTCCCTTTCCAAGTCCTACGAAACCCATTGTCCCCTTTCCTCCCGGCTGACTCGATGGTCCCCTCATGCTCCGTGGCTAAATGAATCACTGTGAGCTCGCAGAAGAGGGCTTCTGGCGAAAATGGTTGAAAGCAAAACTTCAGAATAACCTAGCATCCTCTATCTACCTCCTTGCTATCTTTTCTTCCTCTCTCTATGCTGCTAAAGCCTATTTTTATCATTAGATTCTTCCTCTAACCCCGGGAAACTCTAATCCGTTTTCTCCGCACTCCTCGGTCCTCCACCTCCTCTCTTTCAGCGAATGACTTAGCCAACCACTTTCCAAAGAATGTTGATGACATCTGCACCTCATTTTCTAAGCCTAGCAGGTCCATTGGTGGCTCACGCATCGAACTTGTCAATGCATTAATTGCTTTTTCCACTCTCTCCAGTTGAAATCCTCCATCTAAATCATGTCTGAAACAAACCTTGTCAGCACTGCGTTGTGAGATTTTTGACGTGCCGTAAGCGGCCGTATGCTGCTTGCTGTTACCTACCTGGCCACCTGCCATACTTTCTTGAATATACGTGGTTAACTTCTTTTTTACAAGTTTACCAACATGTTATTTTTATTTATTCATTTTTTACCCAACTTTTCTACACCGGGGCTCTATTTGGACAAAACAAACTGAGCTACTCGCCCCCGCTTCAGCATGGAGAAGAACTATCGTCTTCAAGTAAAGATAGCAAAGTCAGAAGCTCGGATTCAGGCGCAGATGTCAGGCAAGGGTTATGTTAGTGTAGAAACGGAAAAAACAGCGTCTGTGCCACCAGGCAGAAACAAAAGTATTAGCCCCGCGGCACAGCCCCTGCAGCCGTGCAAGAACTTACTCTTGGCCACTGGGAAGAAATGCCGCCGACCAGCTAAACCTGGATTGCTGCTAGAGCCGAGATTTTCAGCTGTTTTCCCCCACTGTTATCGGAACCGAGTAATTGGCTCTGGTCTCCTCCCAGCTAGGGGTAGTGACGAGATCTACAGCATACTCGCCAACCGACTCGCATAACCCAATCACGGGATGAAATCGGAGCTCTGCCCGTCGCAGGAGCTAGAGTTTGTAGATAACTGGCTCTCTATTTGGGACTTTTCCAAAAATAGGGCCAAGCCTGATCTGCTTCCTTGCTTCCATCCTGCTTCCATTCTAGCTGGAGTGGTCCTCTTATTTTATCAAGGAACATAGACAGGAGTCTCACTCCTATAGCCTCATCATGAGATAGGGTGCGCGTCAGGCTGCAGGCTGTTAAGCCAGCCTGCAGGCTGTTAAGCCAGCCTGCAGGCTGTTAAGCCACACATTCACGGACACATTCTAGCCTGGTTTAAATCTTATTTATCTGAAAGATATCAGTTCGTATGTGTGGATGGCATGTCCTCTGACAAAGGTATGTTTTGGTGTTCCTCAAGTGTCGGTATTGGGACAACTACTATATATGCTGCCTCTGGGATATGTCTTCCGGAACAACAAAGTTAATTTTCATTGCTATGCTGATGACACACCGTTGTTTATTTTGATGGAACATGGCGAAGCACCTAAATTAGCTACTTTGGAAGCATGTGTTTCAGATATTAGGAAATGGATGATGGAGCACTTTTTGCTTTTAACTCAGAAATGCTTGTTTTAGGACCCAAGAAACAAAGACTTTTGTTCGTAGATCTTACAGTGAACCTTGACGGTTGTATGGTCGTATCCCAAAAAACTGTGAGAAACCTCAGCGTTACCTTTGACCCTCTCCTTTGATGAACATATCAAATATCTCCAGAGCTGCTTTTTTCCGTATTTGAAACATTGCAAAAATCAGAAACTTTCATCAAATACTGATGCCAAAAAACGAATCTATGCTTTTGTTACTTCAAGATTACTGCAATGCTCTTCTCTTTGGTTACCCTGGTAAATCAATGAATTAACTTCAATTAGTGCTGAACACGGCTGCTAGAATCCTAAATAGAATGAAAAAATTTGGACACATTACTCCAGTATTAGCTTCTCTACCCTGGCTGCCTGTTATGGCAAAGTCTGATTTTAAAGGTTTTATTGTTACCCTATAAAGCATTACATGGACTTGCTCCTACTTACCACGCTGAATTGGTCCAGCAATACATACCTACACAAAACCTAAGGTCGCTAGATGCAGGCCTTCTAATTGTACCTAAAAATTCGAAACAAACAGCCAGAGGCAGGGCTTTCTCTCATAGAGCTCCACAACTGTGGAATAATCTGAAGATTAAGGTTAGAGACGCAGACTCGGTGCAAACCTTCAACCGTCTACTAAAGATTAATCTCTTCAGCGTGGTCTATGATTAAGTGTAGCCTGGTCCAGGGGTGTGAAGGTTAATGGACTGGGTTGATACTGTCCACCCTTGCTGTCTTACAGGTTTTACACTGCTGTATTATTTTGCAGGGGGAGTAGGTTCAGTTCTCCTCCTCCATTGTAAATCCTTGCTAATCTAAGGAATGCACTCTCTCTTGATTTTCCTTGTCTCCTGCTCCGTTTAAATTTAGGAGGACTTGAGGTCTTGGACCACACCTCAGGAGTACCAGGCTCAAAAGACTCGTTGCTGTCCCTGTCCAAAGTCCTCCTGGTTGTGTTGCAGATCAATACGATACATGACGATTCCAGCTGCCCCTCCGCTGACCCCCCCCCCCCCCCCCGGATTGTCCCTGTCCTTGTCCATCTGGTCATGCTTCTGACGTGGATTATGTTTTATAGACACTGGACAGAGCCCACATGCATTTATTAATTACTGCAATTGGTACTCTTAAAATGTTCACGCGGCACAGCTAGAAGAGGACTGGTCACCCCTCCGAGCCTGGTTCCACTTTAAGTTTCTTCCTAAGTTTCGGCCCCTTTTAGGGAGTTTTTCCTAGCCACTGTGATTCAAATGTTGTTGCTTCCTCCTTGGGGTTTCAGGCTGGGTGTTTTGTAAAAGCACTTTGTGACAACTGCTGATGTAAAAAGGGCATAATAAATAAATTTGATTGATTGATTGATGTCTGATTGCCCGACAACATGCCCACTTGACGCTAACCGCTCCTCCCTTATCCAGACCATCACTAGAGACCTCCTCCCATTCATTACCTCTCTCATCAATTCATTCCTGACCACTAGCTATGTTCCCCACTGACTTCAAGATGGCCACAGTCGCTCCCATCCTAAAAAACATTACTCAAAATGAGAGACCAAACCAACTCAAATGTTTACGCTATCCCAACTTAAAATGTGTAAACATGTATTAATTATGATTAAAGTGCATTTGGAAAGTATTCAGTCCCCTTCAATTTTTCCACATTTTGTTAAGTTGCAGCCTTATTCAAAAATTGATTCCAATTTTTTTTTTCTCATCACCGTACACAATTCCCAATAATGACCAATTCCCAATTTCTAAAAACAGTTTTTTAGAAATATTTACATACATTTCTAAAAAACAGGTTTTTAGAAATGTATGTAAATATATAAAAATAAAAACAAAGATCACATTTACTTTAAGCTTTCAGACCCTTTGCACTGAAACTCAAAATTGAAGTCAGGTGCATCCTATTTCCACTAATCATTTTTGAGATGCTTAAACAACTAAATTGCATTCCACCTGTGGAATATTTAATTGATTGGACATGATTTGGAAAGGCACACACCTGTCTATATAAGGTCCCACAGTTGACAGTGCATGTCAGAGCAAAAACAAAGCAATGAGTTCAAAGGAATTTTCCGTAGTGCGCCGAGACAGGATTGTGTCGAGGCATAGATCTGGGGTAGGGTACCAAAACATTTCTGCAACATTAGAACAAATTGGCCTCCATCATTCTTAAATGGAAGTTTGGAATCACAAACACTTTCCAAGAGCTGGGGGAAGGGCCATGGGGGAGAAGGGCCATGGGGGAGAAGGGCCATGGGGGAGAAGGGCCATGAGGGGACAAGTCCCATGGGGAGCGGCATGGTCAGGGAGGTGACCAGATACCCGATGGCCACTCTGACAACGTTCCTGAGTTTCTGGGTGGAGAACCTTCCAGAAGAAAAACCATCTCCACAGCACTCTACCTATCACGCCTTTATGGTAGAGTGGCCAGACCGAAGCCACTATTCAGTAAAGGGCACATGACAGCCTGCATGGTGTTCGCCAGAAGGTATCTAAAGGATTCTCAGACCATGACAAGATTCTCTGGACAGATGAAACCAAGATTCAACTCTTTGGACTGAATGCTAAGCGTCCCATCTGGAGGAATCCAGGCAACGCTTATGACCTGGCCAAAACCATCCCTACGGTAGAGCATGGTGGTGGCAGCAAAATACAAGTTCAGGTTTGGGCTCTGGCTGGGCCACTAAAGGACATTCACAGACTGCTGTGTTGCCTTGGCTGTGTGCTTATGGTCGTTGTCCTGTTATCTAACCTGACAGAGATTAAGAGGATCAGGCTTTTAGCATCACACCAAAGAAGACTCAAGGTTGTAATCACTGCCAAAGGTGCTTCAACAAAGTACTGAGTCAAGGTGAAACATACTGGCTGGCCTGTGTTCCTTAACACTGCCCCTATTTAAGTTCCTCCTTCCCTCATGCACCCTATTAGTCATTGTTTTGGATTTGTTCCAATGTAACTTTGTTTCTGCTTCTGTGTCTTACTTTCAGTTCTGTTATATCTTAGTTATTTATTAAAAGTCCTTCGTTCTCCTCCTGCCTACATTTTTGCAGAAGGGGACTGAATACTTAAGTAAATGTGATATTTCTGTGGTTTTTCTATTGTAAATTTGTTAAAAAATGTTTTTTGTTTAGTCATTATTAGATATTACATGTAGGCTGATGAGGATTGTTTTTAAAATCAATTTTAAAATAACTGTGAAGTTAGGGGTCTGAAAAACTTTCTAGGGGTCTGAAAACTTTCTGAAAGAATTTTATACTTTCCAATGTAAGTTGCATAATTAGTATTAATTAAACCTAAAAGAGTATCTGATGAACTTTTAAACAGTATGTTTTGTTGGGGTGGGGGAAGTAGATCAGCCAAGAGCAAGAAGAAATGATCCATGAATAAACCATCTGTTTCATTTCATCTCCGGTTTTTTATGTGTGAACAACTACACCCCCACAACTACACCCCCACCTCACACAGGCACACACCAGTAATCAAACCCAAAACATGGACAGTGCCGACCACAGAACCATGATCCACAGTAGACACCAGGACCCACAACCCGGGACAAATATATTAGGCTGTGAATCAGTGGTATACCAGACTCCAGGGGGAACATAAGTCTGCAGAAATAAGCCTGTACCTTAGTTCTGTCGGCCATCACAGGCCAGCAGAGCAGTGTTCCTCCACCTTAATACATTTCATTACATTCACTGTCGTCTTTATTCATCACACTGTACTTGTGTGTGTACATACCTCAGTACGTATACATGATATGGCCAGATGCAGGGCTGTGCCCGTCTTAGGTTGTTCCGGATTCAAAGTTGGGGTCTCACCTGTCTTTGGCTAACCAGTCTTCTTCACTGGCCACATTCCCAGCCCTGTAAGGGACTGTAGGAGGTGGTACCATCTGCCCAACTGAACATGTTGCACACAAGCTAATGGCAAACACTATGTTTCCCCCCTTTGAATCCTTAGGGATACCACTTCCACAATGTTGTGTCATTTGATGTTCCTCCTCTGCTTGACCTCCAGTGACCCCGGATCACAACACTACAGCCAGCACCATCCATAAATACACACATACCTACACTCACTTATGCTTACACATCCAGTTGACCTACACCCATACACAGATTTGAATACCTGCATTCACACACACACACGTGGAACACTTTCCTGACCGATACTCAGCGTGGCTACCGAGGGCTAAAGATCATGTGTTATTCAATGTGTCCTGGAGTGGAATGAACAGTGAAATATGAAGTCTGATCCTACTCCATGAATAAAAATCTGAAAAGAATTATCATTGGGAAGCAACAAAAAAAATCTCGCAATGGCACCTGAAAAATCTAACCATTGCATGTGCCAATATAAAATTGTATTTACTGCACATTTTATGTGTTATTTAAATTGAGACGTTGCCCAGATAAATTTTGAAGTGTGAATAGGCCCTATGAAGAACCCTTGGCTCCTGGTACCCACAAGGCAGATGTGCTCTTCACACATTATGTAAACAACAGACTGAGAAGATATGCTTTTCACACACTATGAACCTATGAAGTCTGATCCTGGTCCATGTATAGACAGAATCAAAAAGAGTTGTTGGGGAAGCAACCGAAAGCATCTCAACAATACTAGCATCACCAGCAACAGCACTTGTTAAACAGAGGCTGCCATGTTCAATACCGTGCACAGAACTTTCAAAAAATGGGTGGAGCTGTCGGCTCACATGGATGGACGATGTGTCGAGGGGAGATGAGCGTAAAAAAGATAGATGATGCATACCCATTGGAGTGAGTGACGCAAGTCACAAAGACGGGTGGACATGTTAACTGGAATAGGCACTATAGAGCAAAGGGTCATGTGCTCTGACCAGGTTGAGCCTTACCTGTGCACATGTCTGGCCATGTTAGTTAACGGGTAAACAAAATCAATGTTCTGACCAAAGAGCTGCATGCGCATGTGTTTTGCCTTATGGCCAGGGAGAGTAACTCTTTGCTAGTGTGAATCAACAATGATACTTACATTTTATGTTAATGATATTTAAATTATATTGTGTTCTGTAAAATTATTGCAGTGTAAAAATTCTCAATGTAAACAACAGACAGATGTTTTTTTACACACTGTAAACAATAGAGTAAAACAATCTATGTAAACAATAGAGTGAGTAGATGTGCTCTTCACACACCATGTTAACAGTAGAGTAGATGTGCTATTCTCACACCATGTAAACAACAGAGTGAATAGATGTGTTATTCACACACCATGTAAACAGTAGAGTGAGTAGATGTGCAGTCCACACACCAAGTAAACAACAGAGTGAATAGATGTGTTGTTCACACACCATGTAAACAGTAGAGTGAGTAGATGTGCAGTCCACACACCATGTAAACAACAGAGTGAATAGATGTGTTGTTCACACACCATGTAAACAGTAGAGTGAGTAGATGTGCAGTTCACACACCATGTAAATAACAGACAAAGTAGCCAGGCAGAAATCAACAGGGTCAAAAACTGGATTCAACTACTCGACATAAAATTTCTACTATTTTGGTGTTTTTCATTTGCACAATTCTTACAAAGGATTTTTCCCTTTCAGTACGGAAACTTGGTTGTAGAAAGGTAATGTCTATCTTGTTGTGTTGCTTCCTCACACACACAAAACCACAACTTAGCTACTGAAATGTGTTCATCAAAGTTGATTGCCATTCCAAAAATCCCTTCTTTACTAATCTTAACCCTGAACCTAAATCTAACCTTAACCCTAACCTTAACTTCAAAAACCTAACCTTAACCTAACCCTAACTGATAATACCTAATTAGTCCTAATTCTAATTTAGACAAATATTAGTCTAAACCTAACATTTAAGCCAAAGAATTGCCTTTTTAAAATGGGGATAAGAAAAATGTTCCCATCTGCTGCCTTTTTCTATTTTAACCAGTCAGCAGACGTTTTGTACCAATTTACATAGTAAATCCTGTTCACACACACGCATAAAATGACACCAACAGATACACACACACCCACACACTAACACAAACACACACATACATTCAATGATCGGTAGGCAATATCAATATATTCATGTCACCCACGTGCAGCTCATAGGAACTATCAATGCTGACACTCTATTCATTGTAGTCAATTGTGGCTAAAGTTAAACCATTGAACACAGTCCATAAAAATACCTTTTGATCAACAAAAAGAGCATTAACACAGAAAATAAGTAACCCCTAGGAGGTGTGAAGACCTTGAAAATCACACCTAGCCTCCAGAACTTAGAGACTTCTCTACCCCTAATGAACATCAAAAGTGAGCAAAAGTGAGCAAACCTTTTAGCGTTGAGATGTTACCCACAGAATGCAGAATGAGCTTATTCCCTACACCCATTTTCCTGAGAAAACAACCTATAACTAGGGAGCGACATTTATGAAGATTGAAGCCCTTGACAGACAGATATCGCTTTGAGATGTCTATGTTTCATTATACAGGACACAACCCAAATCCCAGTCAGTCAGACTTTTTATTCATGTTCCTGAGAAAGAGGGTTGCGTTCAGTGTGTCGCTCCGTTAAAAGATAGCTCCCCAAAGTGACTCAGAACAGAGGCGTTCTTTGCTGTGCTGTGGCACTGCCTGCCTGTCTTTTCGCTCTAGTTGAGAGGAAAAAGGGGTAATGTTTATGCATTAGATTTCAAAGGTTCCTTCCAGCAAGGAAATCCAGATTCTAAGGCGTTCCTCTGCCAGCAGGGATCTGAGTTACTTTTCTTTCTGTCTGTGGTTATTGCTGAGTGACAATGTTTCACTCTGCATCCTCTCAACATGCGGGTGGGGACGTTAGAGTTAAGTGTGCATACACAAGGCTGCCTAACACACTCTGACACTGTCATTAGGTATTATTTTGAATCTTATATCCAATAAAGAGCTTGAAAACGAAGTCGAAAGGGTTAGGGTTCTAGTTAACTGAAATGTGCTGAAAATCTCTAGTCTAAAATAAGGTAGTCGTGTCTATAAAAGGTGTAATAGACTGGCAAACAACTTTTATAGCATTCCATTTCTGTCTCTCAAAAAAGTAGCTAAGGATGGAGTACTAAGTTATCACACTCTACAGTACGGTTTTAATACCATAGCACACATTATCTTATCACATGTGGAGCCTAGCAGACACAGTAACTTTCTAGATGTGTTCTTTATCACTTTGTCAGCACATAGTATAAACAACCTAAAACCTCCACAAATACACCTCCCTGCTTCACAAACTCAGATAATTCTTCTATCCTTCTACTTTGAGAGGAGAAACAGGTTGTTATAGCACTTAGAGGCAAGCTAGCTATCAGAAAATTCTCTGAAATACGCTGAGTGCAGCAGCAATACCGTACAAAGTGATTACAAATGTAAATGGATGCCTAGGCATCAATGGAAAGCTTTGAAGAGCTTTTTATGAGCAGATCGCAGGAGTTAAACATTTAAAACTTGTGGAAGTGCCACTGTCGAGAGAATACAAGGGGAAGAAGGCAGGAAAAAAGAGGAGGAAGTGTCTTTGATGCTGGGAGATATCTGCAGGGCAGTGCTGGGGAAACGAACGGTACTTCCAGGGACGGTCTAAAGGTTTTAAAATGACTCAAACTATTCAAGTCTGTTCCATTTTCTACCAACGCTACCAACAGAACCAGGTTTTATAAGACACACTCTACTGTGCTTAATACTGTAGTTATCTATTGAGACTGAGAGAGAAATGTAGACAGCTAGCAAGACTGCAGACAAAAGATGGAAAGATCAAGAGGAAAGGAGACCGGAAGAGAAAGACCAGAGAAAAAGAGAAAACGAGAGTACATGGAGGTTAACTCACACAGACAGAGGGATGTATCAGAGAAAGACTGAAAGCGAATGAAAGAGAGAGAGAGGCACAACACAGGGAGAGAGACTAAAGTGTTATGCCTCCATCTCGGCAGAGGGAGCAGCGGGAGAGCAGCTTTGAACTTGCCCCCCATTAGAAGGCCTGATGGAGGTTTGAAGAGAACTGTTAAAAGCAACTGGAGCATTTCAGATGTTAATTTGTTTTTGTTGGTTGTTTTTTTCTCTCTCTTTCCTTTCCTCTCCTTCTCAGGCCAACTTCTAAATCTTTTATAATCACACTGAATTTAACACAGCATGATGAATATACTTCCTTCACAATTTTTTTCCTGTTATTTCACTCTCCTTCTCTTTTCTTTAAGTTTTCAAAGAGAAGTGTGATCAGTATTTTCATTGTGTTGTTGGGTTCATGGTCGTTAGAGAGTTTTAGTGTGTGCTGTATTCCACACAACACTCATAATCACTATGTTGTTGGATGGTATGCAGAAACAAATCTGTAGAGAAAGAGATGTAATCTTTTTTACATTTACTGCAGAAAATTTAGCGTTTCTTTTTTTCCCCCTATTTTCTCTGGCACATAGTCAAAGTGAAGGTGACGAGATATGCCTATTTTAAGTATGCCACGCTGAGAGTGATGTTGTGTAAAGTAACATTGTCTGGAAACATTGTTTCTAACACAATACATAATCGCGTTCACTTTTTGACAAATTTAGGTTGTGTTAGTAGCATACACAGTTGATTGGAATGACTGAATCACAAATACATGAATGATTCAGAAGCACACGAAACCACCCTATGAAAAACATTTCTCATCTCTTTTCAGTCATTACCATCAATCATACAATACTATCTCTTAGATCATAGCTCTGCAAATTTGAAACACGACAACCTCTAATCTTTTCATATTCATTCTTATATATTTGTATGACTTGATTGAGGGTGTCTTATTATTGTTGTAATCGCAGGCTTAACTATGTGCCCACAACCTAGTTTAGATGTGCTCCAAGCAGAACTCAGCTAGGCAGAGCGAATGACGGTACTTGCATATTCCCTGAAACACCTGGAAATAAATAAATACAAAAAACAAACACAAAACTAGAAAAAATGTTAATATTGAATGTTGTGCTTGCCAGCTTGTTTACATTTAAAGATTTTGGACTTTGAAGATGGGATAGCGTGATCAAGTGAAAAAAAGTTGGTTTGGTCGCTCTGTCTTAAATAAAACTATTGTAGTCACCTAAAACAGCAATCTGATGTAATTTACTATGAGGTCAGAAGTGCCCCATTCTGCATCTGCAGTCTGAACACTAGCAATCAGGAAGGGATTAGACTGGAGTCAATGGGCCTTCAGACATGCTTGCCACCCGCTCAGACATACACACGCACACACATACGCACACACACACACAAAGTTGAGGAATCTTTTTCACACATTTTTTTTTCTCTAACCTAATCCAACCATAACCCAGAAACCCCAACCCTGACTCCAAACCTTAATAAACACTTATTCTAACCTTAATACCAATTGTAAATGCTACCTTAAACTTAACGCCTTAAGGCAGCGATATCCTTTTCACTCGTAGGACACAGCAAAAGATCGAGAAGGGAACATTCTCCTTGTTTGACAATCTTGGGAACGTTTGGTACCCAGCAGGTTAGTAAAACTTGCACACACACTTTTTCCCATCCTTGTGGGAACCCCAAACATTATTCTCATTCAAAAGTAAATTTTCCATAACACCTCACCCTGAAACGTACCCCAAAAACCTAACATTAAACTTAAACCTAAATCTGATTCATAACCATAAGCCAAAATGTTTTTCTTTTTCCTGATGGGAATGGGTGAAATTTCCCTTCAAGGTCAAAGTTTCCTTATACCTGCAGGATTTTTTGTCCCCACCACAATGGTAGAACCTGCATATACACACAAACACACACACACCCCACTTCTACAGAGGTCCGGTTTACTTTGTTGTCCTCACAGCAGGTACCTACATTCCTGAAATAGCTGTCTCCGAAGTTTCAAGAGCATCCCCACACCCACCTCACCCACCCACCCCACCCCCAGCCATATCTGAGATGTTGCCTAGAGACGAAGCAGAGAGAATAGGGACAATAGAGGAGAGATCTCTTGTGTTTGGGAGGATGAAAGGATGAAAGGACAGATCAGAGAGGAAAGAGAAACAGGGGAATGATGGACTGTGGAATGTTTGAAATTGTTGGGCTTTCTTGGCATTGGTTTAGCATCCATAATGCTAAGGAAGTGATGAGATGCACAAAAAAATACAAATTAGTTATTGTTTTCTTCTCATTTCTTGTTCAATGGGATATATTTCAGTGGGAAGTCGGATCGAAAACATTGCAGAAGTGTGGTATAACAGACAACAATTCAACATAGTTCATGCAATAGCAACAGCGAACATACTTCAATGATATCAAGGCAACCATACTCTAATGTTGGAAGCCAGGTCATGTTAGGTGATGACAAGCTACTTCTAAGGATTTATAAGTATAACCCTGTTTTCAAAAAAGATGGAACGCTGTGTAAAATGCAAATAAAAACTGAATGTAATGATGTGCAAATCATTTAATCCCTATATTTAATTTTTGAAACTGAGAAATGTTATTGTAATGTCCCAACCTCTTTGAAGCGGGGTTGTATATAATTGTTTTTGTTATTTGTTTATTTATTTAATAATTAATGGTTTAAATAGTTGGAATGATCTAAACAAAATTTGTTTTGGAAGGAGAAGGGTTAATACTGAAGACAGAAGTATATGAAATTAGGAATGGCTAGACATTCAGAATATGGACAGAAGGCATCTACCACTAAACAGAATTTCTATAGAATTTGTGAATTACAATGGAATAAACTGAACATTATTTGTCCCATAAGGTTTTGTTCCCATTTTAGAGGAAAAAGTGATATATCTAGGACTTAAAGGGGCAGACACACTACTTACTGAAAGCAAATAATGAATAGTTTAGTGCATAGTTTAGTGATGGTTTTAGAGTCTGCATTTTTTGTGTGACAATGACGGTGGCTGTAGCAAATGCTATCAAGGAGGTTATGGAACCTAATTTCTTAACGTCATCCTTTTAAAGACAAATTTTCAACAAGAGGTAACCAGTGATTATCACTTGCCAGGTTTTTTAGCCTGCTTGCTGTTAGCTATCTATTAAAATATGTTGTGACCTTGTGGCATGGGGTGACACAGTGCTGCATTTACATTACATTTTATAATAACCATAGCCAACAAACCTTTGCAATGGTAAGTAATAATAGGACATTTCCATTTGGAAATGAGCTTTTCTATTGTTAAGATTGCGGTCTCCTCTGTCAAGTCCTTGGCAGCTTTATTCAGATGAGCTAGTGCAAGGCTACAGTATAATTGTGAGCCGGTAGGGGGTTCGCAGGAGAGGTTAGAGGACCACTGGTCTAAGCTGTATGTATGTACTGCTGCATTATGGTTTTGAAGCTAACCTACAGCAATAAAATCTATTATTGTCAATTTTATGTTTTCAGTTAATTTTACTATTTGTTTTTCTTTTAAATATAGTTGGTTACAAGATATTATTGAAGGTGAAAAAAGGTCATATGATCTGTAACGTCTGATCCGCGTGGCACCGCGGTTCCCCTTCCTCTCCGGCGCTCTACCTCGCGGGTGTATTAACCACCGGCCGGAGAGTGATGGCAACAGCGCATCCCGAGGATGCACCTCTTTCCACTCACTGTTTAGTTGTGTTTATATTCTGTTGTTCACCCACCGCACCTCACGGATTATTATTTGTCTGTCACGGCCGTGTTGGTGCGTTTTGTGAAACCTTTTCAAGAAAAGAATATAAAGATAGACTAACTGATTGCTATCGCCGTTTTGTTTCTTTTCCCTATTTGCCTCACTTTTACGCACTCGTTACACTCGCACCATTACATGATTTGTCTTGTGCCTTTAAATTAACAAAAGTTGCATTTTTAATAAAAGCGCCAAGCCGTTTAATATCGACTGTAAATGCCCAAAAACGCTTATTGCCTTTTTTCATTTAATTGAATTGAATGTTTTTTTCTTCAGCGGTTTTTGACTGCTGTCTTTCCATTGGCCGTGTTGTCTACTGTAATGGTTAATTGGAACTGATATATCACGTGTTTAGGGCCCTGTAAGATGTTTTACTAACAAAAGAACAGGAAAAAATAGGGAAAATTTCAAAACCAAAGGATTAGTCATTGTAAAGGGGAATTTGCATCACTTGTGGAGCTTCACGATTGCGGTTTTGGCGGAATCGGTGCGGGCGGTTGGTACTTGGACAATGTCCTACTGTTCTGGCTTCTGCATTGTTGGGGAATAGCAGCATTAGCGGCAGTAAAGTAAGGCCACAAACTCTTTCTTCTTTTGCCTTTACACTATTCTGCTTCTTACTGAGGTGCCTCTTGTGCCTCAGCTTAGAGTTGATCCTCTGGGGCATTTACATACCTGGTCCTGATGGGAGGCAGACTTTAAATATTATAAGTGCAGTACAAATGTACATACAATACCAGTAAAGAAGTTAATGACAGCTTTGCACACTCTATGCATTCTCTCAACCAACTTCATGAGGAAGTCACCAGGAATAATTAAAAATATACTTGTTATGGAAATGGAAGAGAAAGCACGGCTGTGTGGCTGCACAATTCGGGAATAATTTGCTATGCTTAGCTAACTTCTAGCAAAGTAAAGCTAAATATTAACAAAGCTGTTAGCCAGGCTAACATATGATACAGTTAGACTGGACTGGAAGATGATTGTTGAAGTGAAATTCACTGTAAAATATATATTTTTTGAGTTAGGCAGCTAGGGGTCAAGCAACTAAAGAATTACAGAACCCAAGACTTTTAGGGGATTTTGGAATTTCTGAGTTTTGAGAAATAGATTGTGTCTTGCTGCATATTTTGAGGATTTGTGTGCATTTGTTGTACTGCAGACATAATGTAAGAACCGTACTCTCGTGTTTCTCGTTTGCACAATGGAGTTTCACATTGCCTGTTTCAAATGCAAGCTCTGCCCTCTACATTGAGTCAACCATTCACACTAATTTCTGCCTTCAGGGCAGATCTACTTCCAAGACATCTTTGAATAACTACATTTCCAGGTGACCACTGGTTTCAACTACAGTATATAATACTGGATGTAGCCTAGCAATAGCCATGATCTGAAAATAATGTCACAGCAGAACTAGTCACAGCAGTAATGTATCACCTTGTTGTCATTGCTAGTTGTACGGTTTTATTTTTAACATAAAACTGCTGAGATGCTGACATCTTTGCTAACTAGCAAGCAAACCTTGGCGAACAGTATTGTACGAGGGATTGTTAGATTAATCTTTTAAATCTTCATGTGTTTATTGTTTGCTGAGAAATGTCTCTCTTATTTTTCCAAACAAGTTGTATGAATCAGAATTCCTAGTTGATTACTTAGTTGTTCTAGCTATTGATCTATAGTTTCTGTCAACCTGACATTGTTTTTCTCTGTACAGTATGCCACAATGTAGCTTTATGATCGATATTCCATTGTTTGTGTCTTTGTCATTGTGTTGTGAGCTGAACCCATTCTTGCCACTTGTCTGTATTATTTATTTTTGCCTTGCACGTTGACAGAGCGATAGATTAGTATACATTTTATTTTCTTAAGCAATAATTAATTGCTTGAAGGGACCCCAATACGTATTCGTTGATATAAAAATTCTGTCACCCTTTGGCATAGCCCCTACTACACAGTCAATCAGGAGCCGCCACTGTGAGTACTGTTCTCTCTGAGCGGCTGCCCAAAGGCCTGTTTGATTCATGTATGATGTCATCAAAAAGCATTAATTCTCTTGCATTAGAGCTAGATGTGATGTCAGTTATTTTTAGTGATTTTTAAGGCCCACAGTTTTCTACTGCCGTAAGAATGTAGCCAGGTGCCACACACACAAAAAGATTTGTTTAGCTTTGTTTCATGAGAGTACGTGCATGGACAGAATTTTCTGTTCCTGTATGCTCCATGATTATCTATCTTTCCCTCCAGAAACAAACATGGGAAAACTCTCTAATGCGCTGATCCTTGTGACTCTCTTGTGTTTTTTTCTTCCTGTCCTTTTTCTCTCACATGTGTTTGTGTTCTAGGGACTAACACAAGGCTTGGAAAAAGAACTGGAAGCATCTGGAGCCAATCAACTCTGGTGGGTCTTGATGGCGTCATCAGTGTGTGACGGTGGTGGGGCCGGTGACTCCAGGCGGGCGTCGTGCCTGAGGTTTCCCTTTGAAGCTCCAGACCCACTATGAAGATGCATCTGCTGCCTTCTGCCCTTCTCTTCTCTCTCATTCCCTGGCTTTTCATCGCTCCATGGAGCAAAGGGATGAATCAAGGGAGATTCCGGGCAAACATGTCATTTAGGATAGTGACGTCATCACAGCACTGGATACTCGTGTTATGTCTGAGGTTGGAAGGCGCCAAAAGAGAAGGACGACGGCTCAGTCTGGCATTAGCAAAATCAAATATAATCATAAGACTCCAGAAATGGCGGTCAGTTCTGGGCTGCTAAGCTTCCATTCTAACCAAATGACCAGTTTGCTAAGATGGTCTTTAGTTAGTAAATACTAGAGCCTTGGTTTTCTATACTATTTATTGTAGATAGTTATATAACTAAATGTATTGGTTAGCATTTGGGATTTGGTTAGCAAACATTACCCAGCTAGCCTAGCAATTTCCTTACCACACTTTTCTTTATGGAATGGTGAGAGTCACCCGAGATGTAGCCAACTCAGAAGAATATGTTACCCATGATCATGCAATGACATTCATACAGCCCCAACATGAAAAGCACTTATTCAAAAAAATTTGTTTAAAGGTTTCGATAAAGAACTTATCGGATTTACCACACTGTTTCAATTTGAAGAACCACTAAAATCTTCCGGAGATCTGGTGATGACCTATTACATACCATCAATAACCAATCCCAGATTAACAACTAAAACTAAATTGTTCTTCAGTAGATGTAACACTGATAGTGAATGTTACCCAAGGATCAGATCAGCCAAGTGCCTGTGCTGACTAGAAGGGCTCTATTGTTGGGTGCAGGTGTGTGCTTGTGCTGGTCGTCCCCTGTGCTGGAGAAAGGAACAAAGAGGTTGGTAAGGGGATACCTTCAGTCACCACATGGAGGTGAGAGGGCCAGACGGGATAGGCTTACTGCAGAAGAGGCTGTGGTTCTATTAAGGCTGGTGGGGAAGAGGGTGAGGGTCTGAGGTAATCTGGTGTGGTGGACTAGGTCAAAATAAATACACAGCAACACTTAATTTGGACAGTCAATCTGTAGATGCTTTACAGGCAATCTACGTACTATCAATAACATTTCAGTTAACTGTCTGCTAACATTAACCCAAGCCTTAAACCTCATCCTATCACTAACCATAACCCTTTCCCTAAACCCTCACACTAACACTTATTCTAAACCTAATCTTAACCTTAGCAAACATTCACTTGGTTTTTGATGAATTGTTAATTGTAAGAATATCTCTAGTGCATCTACAGATGTAATTTTGACTATCCAAATAAAGTGTAACCAAAACTACTGTGATATAGTTGTCTCAATCTAGCTACCTTACAATGGATACACTTACTGTATTGATCTGGACAACAGTGTCTCCTAAAGGACTACAAGGTAACCGTAAAAAGTAAGTTATCCAGTGAGGGCCTGGGGATATTGCAGCTGGCCTGAATATGGATGTTGTTTTGGGGCACAAATATAGGAGAGTTGATTAGGATAGGTTCACAAAGCCCCCAATGAAGGATATATTTCAGTAATGTGCCCCAAAACATATTCATATTGAAACCTTGTACGTCTTAGCCAAGAGGGGTGATATGGGAGCTAATGTGAAAAGTGACACGCCCCTCAACTGGACAAGCAGGTTTGTACTGGTGGGTATATATGTACAGTATAGTTGCTTGTGGGGACCAACGATACCAGCAAGGATAGCAAAACAAGGAATGGTCAACCTTGTTGGGACATTCTGCAACTCCCCATGAGGAAAAAGGCTATTTCAGGCATACAGGTCAGATTTAGTAGGAGTTAGTTTTTTTTGTTAGTTTTAGAGTTATGGGTTAGGGTTAGTGGTAAGGTTTAGAATTAAGAGTTAGTGTTAGTTTTAGAGTTATGGGTTAGGGTTCGTGGTTAGGTTTAGAATTAAGAGTTAGTTTTAGAGTTATGGGTTAGGGTTAGTGGTAAGGTTTAGAATTAAGCGTTAGTGTTAGTTTTAGAGTTATGGGTTAGGGTTAGTGGTAAGGTTTAGAATTAAGAGTTAGGGTTAGTTTTAGAGTTACGGTTAAGGGAGTTGGGTTTTAAGGTTACAATATGGGTTAAAGATATGTTACAGGTAAGGTTTATAGGTTAGGGAAACTATGATCCTATTTATACAACAATTTCAGTTCACTTACATTCTAAGATCAGACCCCTGACCTGGAAAGAGTATAAACTCACTGACAGCGTTGTTAACCTGGCAACTAACATGGCACTCATTGTCGAACAAGGGCTGTTAATGATGATAGTAAACATTTTAGTTGCCAGTGTGAGATATTTTGAGTTGCTTGTTAACTACCAAATTACGTTTTTATGATTCTTTTCATACATAAAGCCAGAAGGAGTTAAGAACCAGACTTCCTATGTCACCACACTCATTCCACTCTACAAATTGAACAAGACATTGTCTTTAGACCTCAATAACTGTGGGGAGTATCTGTCGTAAAGTGACTTATGTTACCTTGGAAGGTGACATGCGACTATTCACATTTTCACTCTGTTTCATCTCTGACAAAAATCTGGCAACACATCTTGTTTCTGTAAATAAACAATTGTAGTGTTAAAATGTTGTGGAGTTTGGAGTAGGAATAGTTACCCCCAAACCAGTAAATGGTTTTCATTTAGAAATGTGTGTTATGTGTAGGGTAAAAGATAGAATTTGGTAAAATAGAATTATGTTTGAATTGAGCATTAGGGGTTGGGTTTAGGGATAAGTCGAGTTTTTGTGGTTAGGGTTAGTAGAAATCAGATTTTTTTTATTTAGCTAGTTGTGTTTGTGTGTGTGTCCACAGCAGACACAAGGTAATTACCGTATTGGGTGTCACAGTGTGGGTTCCCATGGCACCTCCAAGCTCTTTCTGGTACACCTCCCCAATCTGCTAGATGGAGTTCTGTGTGGCTAACTTTCTGGTACACCTCCCCAATCTGCTAGATGGAGTTCTGTGTGGGTAACTTTCTGGTACACCTCCCAAATCTGCTAGATGGAGTTCTGTGTGGGGAACTTTCTGCTACACCTCCCCAATCTGCTAGATGGAGTTCTGTGTGGGGAACTTTGAGAACACATATTCCTATTGGGCATGTATGAATCTGTTCAATAGATGAGTAGATAAATATAAGCATATTATAATTCTTCTGTGCAGCTCAAACCCAGATAAATGCAAATGGAGACATTATGGTATTGTATGTGTGTGTGTGTGTGTGTGTGTGTGTGTGTGTGTGTGTGTTTGAGCTTGCGTGCATGCAATTGCATGTCTGTGTGAGTGAATGAGTGCATACCTGAGTGTCTTAAGTGTGTTGCTGAGTGTGTGCGTTTTCAGGGTGGCTTACACGGTCCCAAGTTTTTTGAGGCGAAACCTGACTCCCAGACAGCTCCAGGCAGAAGGACTGCTCCTGTTGTTGTTTCCCCGCTCCTGCATTCCTGTCTTCCCCTGATGTGTGCAAGAGAGGAGAGGAAAGAAGACAGAAAAGAAGGGAGAAGAAGGGTAACAGGTTGTTTCATGCCAGGCTGACAGCCCACGCATTCGCTCTCCCAGGACCCAATCACTCCATTCCTGTCCCTGTCCTTGCAGCTACACAGAGACACCTGTTCTCATCATATCTGAACTCTCTCTAACACACACGCACATACACATACACAGTCTTCTTTGAACTGTCAGGACTTATAACTAAGTTGAACCTTCCACTAGCTATTTTTGAGTTGAGTGTATGGGCAACACAGCTAAGGGAAACCAAATATAGCTGAGGAAGAAGTGCTGTGCGGGAAGTGTGGAAAAGTTTTGCAGGAGCTTTAGTTGTTTGAAGTCAACAAATCCTACTTTTTACAATGGTCATTTTATTTTGGTGAATCCAAAGGGCGGATGTGTAAAGTAACCAATAACAATAATTTTGTTACTGTAATTGAAGTCTCCCCTTATCTAAAGTGGAACTGAAACGCAATTACCCACTGTGAATTCATTTTGTGATATATATTTAATAACATAAACAAGGAAAAAATAAAGTGAGAATGTGAAAATATTATATAGCCAAATATATATTTAAAACTCGTAGACTGCCAGCATTTTTGAATTATGAATATGTACACTACTGTTCAAAAGTTTGGGGTGACTTAGATATTTCCTTGTTAACATTCATGAAATTGGTTTGAATAGGAAATATTGCAAAATGAATAGGAAATTCAGTCATTGACAAGGTTAGAAACAATGCTTTTTAATTGAAATAATAAACTTTGCTTTCGTCAAAGAATTCTCGCTTTGCAGCCAATTACAGCTTTTGCAGCCAATTGCAGCCAATTACAACAATTACAGCCTTGCAGACCTTTGGCATTCTAGTTGTCAATTGGTTGAGGTAATCTGAAGAGATTTCAGCCCATGCTTCCTGAAGCACCTCCCACAAGTTTGACTGCCTTGATGGGCACCTCTTACATACTATATAGTCAAGCAGCTCCCACAACATTTCAATAGGGTTGAGATTTGGTGGCTGTGCTGGCCACACCATTATAGACTGAATACCAGCTGACTGCTTCTTCCTTAAATAATTCTTGGATAGTTTGGAGCTGTACTTTGGGTCATTATCCTGTTGTTGGTGGAAATTAGCTCTAATGAAGCGCCGTCCACAGGGTATGGCATGGCGTTGCAAAATAGATTGACAGCCTTCCTTCTTTAAGGTTCCTTTTACCCTGCACAAATCTCCAACTTTACCACCACCAAAGCACACCCAGACCATCACATTGCCTCCCTCAGCATCTTTTCATTTGGTCTGCATCTCACGAATGTTCTTCTTTGTGATCCGAACACCTCAAACTTAAGATTTGTCTGTCCAATCTTTTTCCAGTCTTCCTCTGTCCAGTGTCTGTGTTGTTTTGTCCATCATATTTTTTTATTTTTATTGGCCAGTCTGAGATATGGCTTTTTCTTTGCAATGCTGCCTAGAAGGCCAGCATCCTGGAGTCGCCTCTTCACTGTTGACGTTGAGGCTGTTGTTTTGGGGTACTGTTTAACCTCCTAAGACCTGAGCTTTGGTGCAGAAAGCCTAAAATGGGTCTCAGGAGGTCAATGAAGCTGCTAGTTGAGGACCTGCGAGTCATCTGTTTCTCAAACTAGACACTCTAATGTATTTGTCCTCGTGCTCAGTTGTGCACCGGGGCCTCCCACTCCTCATTCTGTTCTGGTTAGAGCCAGTTTGCGCTGTTCTGTGAAGGGAGTAATACACAGCGTTGTGCAATTTTTTAGCAATTTCTCACATGGAATAGCCTTCATTTCTCAGAACAGCAATAGAATGTCGATTTTCAGAAGTTCCTGACCATTTGGAGCTGGCAATTGAATTCACAATTGTTAATGCTCCAGATGCTGAACTAGTCTTAAGAAGTCCGGTTTTATTGCTTCTTTAATCAGCACAATAGTTATCAGCTGTGTTAACATAATTGCAAAAGGGTTTTTTAATGATCAATTAGCCTTTTAAAAGGATAACCTTGGATTAGCAAACACAACATGCCACTGGAACACAGGACTGATGGTTGCTGATAATGGGCCTCTGTACGCCTATGTAGATATTCCATAAAACAATAGTCATGCCAGATTTCCAGGTACAATAGTCATGCCGTTGGATTGACTACACCACAGGTTAAACAACGTTAAATGGTGCAGCAATGCCAATATTTACAGAATCCACTTATTTGTTGCGAACACAGCTCTACATGACCTGGGTGTTGGTGGTCCAGAAAAGCGACAGTATATTACTAATTACATGGTCTTTCCCCTGCTACGTGAAGAGGATGACCTTTTGGAGGTGGCCATACACTCCCTGATGCTCAGACAGAAAGTTTGGAGCGCCCTAGGCTAATGGTAGTGTTGTTCACAAAAAAGGTGGGTAAACTATAACTCTTCCGGGCGATCATATTAAAACAAAACAATCATCGATATAAAAAAATAAAAAAACAATTTTTAAAATGTATAATTTCATTTATTTTTATTGAGATCTATTAATAGGGAAAGCCTATTGCAATTTTCTATGAATTACACATAATCCACTGGTCATTCCTCTCAGAATAGTTGACTGGACACCAATTTGACCAAAAATACAATTTGAAAATGTTCATGTTGAAATGTGTTTTCATTTATTCACATTCATGTACATAATCTCATATGAGCTGCACTGCACATATGTATTATATAGTGTTATTGTATAGTGGCCTAGCCAAAGCTCCAGCTTAAACCACACTGAACATCTGTGAACATAAACCTGATGATTGCAGTTCACTGACATTCCCCAGGATCTGCGAAGAAAAATGGGAGAAACAGCCAAATAAATCCAGGTGTGCAAAGTAGAGGCATACAAAAGAAGACACAAAGCTGTGAATGGGTAAATCTGTCCGAACTTTTAACTAGGTTCACACACAGACATATACACAGACACACGTATACATCACCTATAGATAATGTTCTCATACTCGGACTGTAGTCTGGCTAATTAAAGTGCAACATGACAATGGGGGTTACCCCCCACACCAGCACAGCCTGCATGACGCACCCCTGACATGATTGATTGTGACTGTCAGGGCTCTCGGCTGGGTGTCTCCCTCTGCCCCCCACCCCCCACCCCGCAGAAAGGATTACATGGGCCCTCCATAACCTTCCCTGGCATTGTGCTGCCCAGGCCCCACATCAAAGACCCGGCAGGGGACGTTAACATTTTTAATCAGCAGCACGGCCCCACGCTGGCACATGATGCCCGATCACTTTCATCAAGAATACACAGAGCGCACCCCGACCAGAGTACACACATACTCTGCTCACACACAAACAAGCCCAAATAATCCAAACAAATTGTTCCCCTTTAGTTGGCAGAGAGGCCTCAGTGGTCTCTTTCCCGGGTACCCCCATTCCCTCGGCCATCCTGTCGTACTCCTTTCTTCCCATTAGCAGACAAAAGGAGGATAAAATACTAAACCTCCACTTCCCCCCTGTCTTTTGGTCTCTTCTCTCCCCCCATTTTTTACCCCATCAAACCTCTCTCTACGTCCCTCTACCTCCCTCCGTCTCCATTCCAGGAAAGACACAGTTAGTGCCTGTATTAAAGGGTGAAGTGGGGTGAGAGGAAGCAAAGCTACGATCATAAAAGTGGTCCACGCTGCATTAAGCAGAGTGGCCAAGAAACTGAATTATATCCCATTCATCAGCGCTCACTCTAGCAAAACGTTTTCAATTGGAAAATCTAAATCTCGCATTTCTCATCAGACAAGCTGAGGTAGTCCATCCACAGTTCAGGTTAAGTGGTCTAATGTTAACAGTGATGACAAGTCTTTCAGAGAATAATCATGAAACCAGCTGGTTCTGATCAATGGCCCAGAACAAGGAGCTGACATCCACTGGGAGGATTCACATGTATGCTACAGCACTCAGCTTACAAACAACCGTCCATGCAGAGGGTATTCAAAATTCCCATCAATCCTACATGAAACTTCCACAACGCCCTCTGTCTGTTATCAGTGGACTGTTGGTCAGAGTTCAAACACTTTACTCAACCCATTCTTTCATTCCCTGCATAAACAGGAACCATACTCTACCGCACACAGATCGTAAAAAGTCACATGACAGAAAGAAAACGATTTTATTGCACCTTTTTTACTATTATTAATGGTTTTATAAGTTAATTATAATGTTGTTCATTGCAATTGTTTACCTTTATGTTTTGGTTACATTTATGGAAATGTTTTTCATGGCAAGCGATATGATTTTAATTCACACGCAGATGGAGAAAGAGAAAGAGAGAGAGAGAAGAGAAGAGAAGAGAAGGAACACATGCCATCTGCCACACAATGCATGGTCACATTAAAACTTCATCACAGGAAAGTCCTGGTAAACAGCTGTACATTAACCACAATGCCAACAGAGAACAGAGAGATCAAAACAACAGAGAGGAGGATGAATAGGTCAGAGAACAAGAACAGACTGAAGGAGGAGATAAAGGAAGTAGAAGAAAGACATTCAAATCCATTCAGTCTAATACTGTCATCAATCTGGTTATCTGACTTTTACGCATCGTCTCAGCACACGCTGGTGCGTTATCATCCCTGACTTCTCCTCAACACATGAAGGAACAGGATTTGCTTATTCCTAGATAGATGCAAATTCACCACGGGAGCAAGTATAGTCAGTGTCGAATCTGGGCCTGTAAATAGCTGAAATAGACTTCCAAGTGGTAAATATCAGAACTAGCATTATCTCACCAGCCCAAACTGAATCTTGGCACAATCCAGAAAAAACACACGTGCGCGTGTACACAAATCATTAAAAACACTAGTGCCATCCTCAAATGGACTTTGACAAATTCGTTTTATTAAAAGTTATTAACTGAATCACTTAATAATAGTAATAATAAATAATAATTAAATAATAATAATATAAAAAACAAATAGGTGTGTTGGAATGCTGTTTTATTTGGCGTGTTCCTTTGCCTGTTTTATTTTAGTTTCTCGGCGAACAAGACATTTACGGTTGATAGCGTTGTGTTTCAAGTCATTCATCAAACCACAAAGCAGGATCTGGGCGTGACCTGGCGTGGAGCAGAGGAAGCCATCTGATGTTTCCCTCACCACTCTCCCACTGGGCTGTGGACAGAATCCCAACCCATAGGAAAATGTTATCAGGCCAAGCACCTGTTCAGCAGGGCGTTTCTCACCAAAAAAACAACACATCAGTGGTGCATACACACATACTGTATATTCTGTTTGTCTTGATGAAGTTACAGGCAGGTACAGTCTGGTCATGGTTGCTAATGTGCGGGTGGTTATTGCCAGTTTACGGTTTAATGCATGTTGGGGGTTGTATGGATGCATGTTGTGGGGTTGTATGGATGCACATGGGGGTGTTGTATGGATGCACGTGGGGGGGTTGTA
>JACXGI010005879.1:0-24274 GCA_016801175.1 Esox masquinongy
GGTCACCCCTCTGAGCCTGGGTCCTCTCTAGGTTTCTTCCTAAATTTCGGCCTTCTTAGGGAGTTTTTCCTAGCCACTGAAATTCAACACTACTGTTGTTTGCTCCTTGGGGTTTTAAGGCCGGGTGTTTTGTAAAAGCACTTTGTGACAACTGCTGATGTAAAAAGGGCTTTATAAATAAATTTGATTGATTGATCCTTTCATAGCAAGTTTTACCATTCATCACATGGACACTTCCAAAAGTAAAAGGTGCTACACCACCAAGCGCATATTAGCTCAGAATAGTTTCAGGAAAACTAAGGCAAGTTCAGTTCACCTGAGGGGCTGGAGTCCAAACCTCAACCCAATGGAACGGGTTGTTTGCAGCATGCACACAGATCTATGTACAATCAGCAGCAAATGCATGATGACATTGGGTTCAGATGGACCAACATTCCCATGGAACTTTTTTTGACATATTGTACAATTCAAGACACAAAAAATTCAGGCTGTTTTGGAGACAAAGGGGTCCGACCAGGTAACATGTGAGTGTATCTAATGAACAGGCCACTGAACTTAGACCCTAAAGAGATCCTCAAGTTTAAAAAGACCCTTACAGGAAACTATTGATTCAACAATTCACGCAGGTTTTGTTTGTTAGGCAAGACATTGCCGATGAGACAGAGTAAACTATACCATTTCACTGTTTGCAAACAAGCAGTTCAAACCTAAAGACGGAGATGAAGATCACAAATCTGTAGAAAGCACTCAATTACATGAGTCTAATGAGCTTAGTGATGGAAGATTAAGCATGCAGAGCAGATACGAGGCCTACTTCCTCTGCTGATGGGAGGGTATGTAATAAGGTGGGTTGGCAGGATGATGTGGATGGAGGGGGTGGGGGTCCCATGGCAAACACTAACTACTGGCCAAGACCCCATAACTGTGTCCTCTTTGTTTGAAATAAAACGTTGTAGGAAACATTTTTTTTTCCAGAGAGACAAACGCTTCCTTTCCCAGAACAATTTATCTCTCTGCTTGACAAGACTCCCTGCTATATTTACCCAACTAAAATTGCAGATGATATATGTCCAGCTGCACTGTGGCACGGCACCTGGTCCTGCCAATCATCCGTAGAAGGAGAACGGAACCTTTAACAACGGGGAGAAAGTGGCTGAGAAACCTTTCGGGACTAATCCACATTTCCTTCGCTGGTTGCTGGTGTTGTTAGAAGAGCTGAGATACACAGTGTGAATGGAATTACTGGGCTTTCATTATGAAGGCAGCTGGGCCACTACAGAATCAGAGCACCACTACACAGGCCACCCGGAAGAATTCACACAGAAATATTGGCTGGGTGGCGGCGATGGTCAGGGGGACTTAGCCTGTGCTTGTGATGCCGCAAAAAACAAAAACACATTGATCAGTCTGTCAAACACAGAATCGAGCTTCAGCCAGGATACTTGATCTGTGTTTTTTAGGCTTCCGTCTCTCATCAGGACATGGACATACCGTGTAAGATCCAAATATGCACAAGATTGGGGGTCAAGCAGGCAATAATAGGTGGCAATGTTTGCCCATTGAAAATGTAATATCAAAACCTCATGAATACAACAGAACAATATAGAAAAAACTAATACTGTATAATTAAGTCAGTTTGTTCAATTAGACACAGATTAAAGTCACGAAATAGGAGAACAGCAAATATTTGGTCCAGTACAACAATATTTCTGCCTAAACCTGTCCTGCAAACAGAAATATCCAAATGGCAGCCAAGAGTTTACAGCAGTTACCTCTACAGAATCAAAGTAGGAGAAGATAACACAACACTTGCTCGCCATTGCTAACCGTGGCGCACTAACAAGGTCTATAGTTTTCCAGGGGCTTGAAAAAGCATGGCGGATTCCTCCCAGGCCCCTGGCGCAGCCGTGCCTGTCCATCTCGGAGCAGTGGCATTCCCTGGAGGAAGCACAGTGCCTGGAGGGGGCTGAGACTGTGGCCTCAGGCTCCATGTGTTCTGTCTCTCCTCTAGCAGCTACTGCGTCTGCTGGGCCAGGGATGGGGCTGCCAGGAGTCCCATTGCAAAGGCATGACGACACAAAGGCTTGATCGCAGAGTTGGCTCAACCCAGGGACCATCAGCCAGCACCACTCCATTAATACACCCAACACAGCCACTCGGAATGATCAATCAAAACAGATGGTGATACAGAGACGGGGGACAGAGAATGGGGGTCAGGGGTTCTGGTGGGGCTGTTGTATGTGAACCCTACATGGAACTAGAGATACCACAGACTACAGTTACGCAAACCATTGAATGGCTTGGCATCCACACTTGCCATTCCATTCCTACGAAAGGTACACTGATTGATGAAAATCGAGCAGGGAAAACAATCACACGTGAATGAACTCGGAACAGAGCAAAAATGAATAAGAGACTTTGTGTTTTGTCTGGCCTTGAGTGGATGTTACTTCTTTTTAACAATAAATTAATGAAGAGGGACAGAAGAAAAACATGCATACAGATAAATAAAACCAAAGGAAATGTATATGAGGAACACAAAGTACACCCAAGTCCGGTACTTCCACACAGGTGTGGAATTGGCACTATCGTTCATAGGGACATGAGCAAATGCTAGGCAGGCCCAGAAGAAGATCTGTGACTATGAAAGAGCAGTGGTTTTTAAGCACATCTGGAATGAAGTGGACGAAGGCTGCTTAACTTGCTGATTGTTTTAAGATATGCCATGGTTGTCTCATTTACCAACGTCAACCCAACTGACACTGAACAAAATGTGAAGTCGTACATTTTAATGGATGAATGGTTTCACACCTCCAATCAAGTTCCACGCACTTGCAGAATTGCACAGTGCTTTGAAGCAGTTCTGACGGCTTATGGTGGCAGAACACTGTCCTAAAACACAGGCCCCTCTCTAAGCTGAATGCATGAAGATCGACTCACATGGCTGCCACCTGCTGACCTTAGCCATGACCATCCATGAGAATGTCAATACTGTGAAGACAACATGTATTGCAGGACCTCTAGAAAGACAGTTTGAAGCAATAAAGTGCAAAGTGATATGGTATATGGCCAATATACTGTGACTGGGAGTTGTCTGTAGGCACGATGCATCACAGATTACCTAGAGACAGCACTTAGCTTTGGTGTATTGGCCATAAACAAACAGATTGTTGAACATTACAGGGCTCTTAGCTACATTTGTAAATGCTGTTAATTGCATAACCAGTACATCACTGCTAGGAGCCTTAGATGTACTGGTTCCATACAGACGTATCATTTAAAGAGGAAAACATAAGGGTGGCAGAGTGCGTTAACATAGTTCAAAACCATACATCCAGCCAAACTCATTCAAAACAATATGCCCAAAATAACCAGAACATTGGATGATTTCAGCTGAAGTTTTTGGGAGCATTTTGGGCGAAGTTTAAATTAACCATGTTATCAAGTACTTGCAAACCACCATTTTTCCTTCTAGCTAACTAGATAGCGGATACCTTTTCTGTTCTATCCATACATTTGGAAAGGACAAGAAAAACTGCAATGAGATAAGCTAGTCAAATAGCAGTCCTTCCAAGATAGCCTGCATGTGGGTGGGTTGGTTGGTTGGTCGGTCAGTCGGTGTGTACTTGCGAAAAAGGATGAATCGAATATGAAAGAAAAAGAGCATGTAGGCCTGAGTGAATAAATTTACTTCATCAGTAAAGATGGTTTGCATAAAATGTTCTAACAAGTTTATAATCTTATTGTTCTTGAATCCAGAGACACTGGATTTCTTTTGCCTACTGATTAGTAGGAAAAGGAAATCCCAGGCCATAGGCCTACTTTAATAACATTGGAAGCATTATTAGCTGTATGTTAGTGACATTTTCTTTAAGGTAAAAATGCAATAAAAACATTTCAGATCCCTTAGGATCAAAGGTAAATAACTTTTTATGAAACTAACAGGTTCTCTTTATACCTGGCTGGCTTTGCACCTTAAATATTTATTTTGATCCCGATAAAATCCATAGACCCAGCTGGGTTGTAAAAAAAAAAAATCTAATGTCATGTGGAGTGAATAAAATGCTTAATGTGATTGGTATTAGAGGTCGACCAATGGTGGATTTTTAAAAGCCGATATAATAATGATAGTTTGGAGCAGGAAAAAGCCGATAGCCAATTAATCAGCCAATGTCACCCTGGTGTAGCCTATATGAAATTTGCATATAAGCTACACCAGGGCTGTCGCAAATATTACATAATTGCCTGATGACAATAATTTGAGCCAGATCGCAATTATTTTATAGATCTTTTTGCACAATATTTGGATAAAATCATGTTTCCAATCTGAATAAAGGATTTTGAAGCCAATGTTAGAAACGTCTCAACAGAATATACCATGCGAATTATGTTCAGTTTCCATAAGATGTCTTGGCCATGGGTGCAGAAGAGCGTTTGACAGCTCTGCGTAAAGTTATAGGCGCATATAATTTACTGAAACTCGTTTACTTCTACATTTCAGTATGTTTAAATCTAGTTTAGAATTGTTTTGCAATGCACCATAATGTAGCCAAATTTCTTAACATCATTATTTAATAGAAAGCACATTTCGCTTATTTATCGGATCAACTTTGATCGACCAAAGAAAACAGGAAACCAGGCAAGCCTAGTTCAGCCGGCCCGCAATAAAAAGTGATGATCATTAATGCACTCCCTGGACTCGAACCCGGGTCTCCCGTGTAAGAGGCTGTGTCTTTAACCACTACACCACAAAGCTATACATCTCCTAAGAGTTGGTATTGTGTTTCAACATTAGATCATTTTGTCACGCATTAACATCACGCCAAGTTTGAATATGTCGCTAGATACCATTAAGCATTGTGTTAAACTGTAACGTTTCTTATTAAGTTTACCTCCACCACAAATAGCATCTATGAACTGTATGGATTTTGCCACTGGCCGTTTTTAACAGCTTATTAGCCATTCTTGAATGACACTGATACCATAACTATCAATATAGGTGACGATAACTGACTTTTTCGTCAAGTGAAAAGCGAGGTTTTTGTCTATCCTGAACAAATCCTAATACCTAATTCAAAAATCCACCAAAAATAGTCGCAATATAACAGTAAACAGTTTTATTTCAGGCTTCCTATAACGTAGGTACTGAAGGTTATAGCCAGAGAAGTGTTTGTCCATCCTGAAGAACTCCTAATATCCACCAGAACTGTTTTATTTTAGGCTTCCTGTAAAGTAGCTACTGAAGGTTATAGCCAGCGAAGTCTTTGTCTGTCCTGAACAAAACCTAGGCATAATATGTTTTGACTGTTACGGGACTCGAACGCGGGACCTGTCTTTCTGTTGTCCGCGTCTCTAACCACTACGCTATATAACAAGGGGTAGTGAGTCAGTCAGTCAGTCAGGCACTCAGTCAGTCGGTCAGTAAAAGACATTCGCTCTTCTAGGCCGGCTCCGCTTACGCGGTCCGGCAAAAAACAGTCAAGCGTGTGTAAAATATTTTGACTAATACTGTAAGTCGAAAATGTATGGATATTAATATATGTTGTCCCATTGCATATTAAACACGTAGCCTATACTGTAGTTGCTGCTGCACCATGCAGCTTTTGAATCTCGTGCCACGCTTAGTCACATGACCAAACACTCAGTAATGTCTTACTGAAACAGCAGAGGCTCGCTGTTTTCTTGGCAACAGATCATATAGGTCACACAATATTAGGCTATTTAATATGCTATTAATCTATTTATTTGGCATATTTTCCCACCGAAATATACAAGCATTTGCCGGCTACCATAAACTCTGATGCAAATATTTTTAGCTAGTTTTCCCCCATAAAGTCAGTTATTCCAGTTGAGAAGCCGGATATTATAATGGAGGAAACAGCATGACTGCATTCTCTCCAGAAAGGCGGCTCCTCTTGTAGCCTATACGTTGGTAACAGAACATCCTGTAGTGTGATTTGGTAGATTACATCGTTGGAAAGAATTATGTTCTACAATGGGTGATGCTGTTCTGTGATTTATCACTGGCCAGCAAGGATTACTTCTGTCGCGCGGCCCATTACATTGTAATGCCACTCTTACAGACCATTAATGTTTGTGCATATTCCCAGGGTAAGGAGGACCCTAAAGTGTGCGTTTTAATTTCATGAATGGATAGTTACATGGCTGGAGTATTTGGAAGCGAGAACGCCACATTGGTAAGTAAAGTAAAAGTTGAATGGTATTATTTCCTCCGTCTTGTATCGTGAATAAGGAGCTGATAGTGTTGCGTTATATTGTCGAAAGATAACTTTTGTGGGGAGAAATAAACTGAAAACCGATACTACTTGAATGCCACTTGTCATCCTTGCTGTACAATCAGCTGTTCCAATGTTTACCCTGGGACTGCACGGTTTAGCCCATAATAATGTGTTGAAGGTTTTTTCATGGAGGGGAGAATTGCTTTCTGAGAAAAATATCTCTGATTTAGTCTACATTGAAAAACGTAATTTAAAGTCTATCGCGCATTTTTGGCAGTCCCGCTCCAACACACATAGTGCCAGCGCTGGTGCCTCATAAAATCAAGGAAGAGTGCCATACTATGGGGTCTTTAACAGTTGTTTAGATTAGTATCAGGAGTTAATCACACGCACACATTTACAGTAAAAGTGGCCCCCAAATGATCAGATATGGCCATTGGCCCATAGTTGTGCTAGGCTTGCACTTACAGCTAGCCAAATTCTAACAACCATGCTTGCTAGCAAAACAGAGAGTGCATGCTTTCGGCAGAGCAACAGTCATCCTCAGCATAATGCATTAATAATGTCAGTCTATGACCTATGACCTTACCATGCTCATAAAAACTAATAACGCGGTCTTAAAGTTAACTTTCATTTAAATATAAATGATCTCAGGTACCATACACAGAGACATTACCTTAACTTCTTGTATGGAGCCTCCGGCTCATCGCAAGGTGATGTAAGTCGCAAGTGACCAGTAGAGGCTGTGCAGCCATCGGCCACTATCGGAGCCAAGTTCTGCTGATTAGCAATAGTTCGTAAAACGTCCTATCAGCGCCGATTAATCGGCCAAAGGATTAATCGCTTGACGCCTAATTGGTATTATTATCTGCAATGACTGGATAATTCTTTAGGCTCAGGAAAAATAGGAAAGGCAAAAATAGAAATAAACTATTTTGAGTCCTCCAATCCAAACCTGGGATAAAGCAGTATTTTTCAGTGGGACAATTGAAGAAACTAATGCCAATAACATACAAGAATAGGTCAAGTTGAGTGCTTCTAAAGGTTACATTTTTCTGAATGGTCCAGGCCTAAACTAGACTTGGAACATCAGAGACAAGTTTGAAGTGTAAGAATTAACCAAATGTACTAAACTTGAAAATATACAATAAGAAAACAATCTTATGCACAGTATTACACTTCAATTTAATTTGAAGCTAAAAAGATGTGAAGGTGTGAAAGTGGCGTGAGGACTTCCACTAACCATAGAATAGATAACGGCTCTCCAAACCTACCCTCCTCTAGATGTTTAATGAAACATCAGGTGTACAGTAACTGACCTGATTCAGCTTATCAACTAGCTAATTAGAAGAATTAGATGTGTTAGACTAGGGTTGGATTTAAAACAAACAGAAGGTAGCTTTCTAGAAACAGGGTTGGAGAGCCATTGTAAGAAACATTCTTATTTCTGAAAAAAAATTGAGAATTGCCCTGCAGAGGAACTATAGTTGACAGGATTAGTAAATATTATGAACAAATTATGGTCACAACTGAAACCCATTAGATAAATAGGAATATATACTGGAGAGGTCTGAGGTATCTTGAAGCATGGTGTATCACCTCATTGTTGTACAAATCTTCCCCTCCTTGTGCCGAGAAGAACACTTGCACAACTCAGCGTAACATTTACCTTTGCTGTCTTGTTCATAATGAGGCATTTGGATAAAAGATGAACAAACAGTGATATCGTTTCAATGGGACCTCTTAAAATTATTAAGCCGAGTAGTCCCCAACAGTAAGACATTGGAGAAAGATAATATTGACAAATGTGAAAGGCCAGCCTATTTCTCTGTGGAAATCTGCTGCACACCTGATTAAATATGCTCTTAGTCTTCAGACAGAACAAGGTACTCTGTGATAACAATCGGAATGTGTTTAGCCTCAAAATCCCGACTGACTCACTGAGCTTTATCCATATAATGTATTGGCGGAGGAACAATGTTGGCTTTCGTTTTAAGATTGTCCTCTGCCATGGACAATGAAAAGGAGTCATTCTAGTACACTGAATTGCTATGAACATAAAATATATCTATTTGTTACACACTCAATCTGCAAAATAATCTGTGTATAAAATGCTGTGAAAATTATGACCTCATACACAGTCTATACTGAAGAGTATTAGAGGGCTAATCTTGCATTAAACAGAGACACTGCTGCAGGTATCTGTCGGTGGGAAGACAGTTAAGAGAAAGGGACTGATCTTATGTCCTCAAATTCTCAGTAGTTCTATACAAAAACTATGCATATACTGTACTGTGCTTGTCATTATTACCTTTTATATTGTTGAGAATTTCCTTCAGGTGGCTGAAGCTGTTGAGCAATGGATCTTGTTCTTCATCCTGAACAAAAAGATAAAACAAACAATACCGGCATCAAGATGAAAAATAATAATGAGGACACTGAATCTTGTCCTTAAAAGGATAGTTCATCCAAAATTCATATTTTTCTCAAAGTTCACTTACCAAAAGATATTCCAGAAGGCCCATAAAGTCATTTCAAACAACCCATCACTCAGCTCTGTCCTAGTCTGTAATTAGTGTTATTAGCACCATCCAAATTCATCAATGGAATAGATGGGAATTCAGGAATTCGCACCGCTATCGCAAAGCTGCATTGCAAGGGGACAACTACTCCATAACACTTCAAACTACATTCAGTAATCTGTTGCGGTAGCATCGATTTTTTAAACTGTACACTGACAAACAGCCGGCGGGATTGGCTGAATTCAAACTGGCACTAGCGAACTATTTCCTCTAGCCACCATACACAGCTTCTGTTCTTTGACAGTGATGTAACGAGGTGAGCGTGAACTTTAACCTCAACAAGCTATGTGAAGATAGGTTGCTTCGCCTAGCTTTTTAAAATTGCTGCTAGTTTACACTTCTGTATATTATTGCTATATTTTTTGGTATATTTTTGCTTTATATTTTTCTTAATTCTTACCACGTAGATGTCGCCATGTAACAAGAATTTCATTGTGCAAGATGACGCTGTGTTATTCGGTGCATTTGATTAAAAAAACTTAGAACTTCTGGATTTCCTGTTTGTAAGTATCGATGTGGACTTCTGCCTGCTCGTGGATCTTGAGTTAATTAAATTCTACCCGCTCTGCAATTGAGGCAATACCTCTGCCTCTCCCAAGTTGTATTGTGGGAGAATCAATGGAGCAACTTCACCAACGAGACATACAATTTTTGCGAGAAACATTTTAATACAGAGGATCATGCCCCATGTTCACTTAGAAGAGGACTAAGGGCGAATGCAATTCCATAAAGTTACCCAGTTCAACCCGTGGAGGCAAGACCAATTGTAAGTAATACTTATGATTGCTAAGTTATAATACACAAAGTACACATTGCCTCCGGATATTCTGGGCAAGGGTTGGGGAGATTAACATGTTCACCATCGCCCCCCTTTAGCTGCTCTCCAAGCTTCTATTCTGTCAATTCATCTGTGTATTATGGTTGAACAAGTAAGGCTATATCCCCCGAAAAATGTTCTTCCTGCTCGTATTCAGAGTCAGACATTATATATGTATTTTCCTTTCTCTCTCAAGCAAATAAAGTTTGACTGTCCAAGGTGAATATCAAAGACGAAATAGGTAACTTGCTTGTAGCTAGCGAATACTAACTTTCGTTTACTGTGTATACTAGGGTGACCACATTTTCAAACCCCCAAACCAGGACCCTTGTGCAACCGCATGTTAATGCACACGCACATATATGCACTTATGCACACATGTTGGTCATCATGCGTGCTTGTGATTGGTGGAGCGGGGGGGCGCTTTGAGCTTTGATGAGAATTCTTGCTTTGCTACGCAGTTCTATGCAGTTGTTTGTTTGGCTCCGACTCGTATGTTGAAACATTACAGTATTATTCTTATTATTTTAATTGTGGTGAAAACCGGGACAATCTGGTAGTGAATGTCGGAAACCGGGACATTTTAGTGTTTTATAAATATTTGTCGGGACCCGGGACACCCAGCTTGAAACCGAGACAGTCCCGGGCAAACCGGGACGTCTGGTCACCCTAGAGTATACATTTACTCTTCCCGAACGAATGCGTGGATTGATACAATTGTGAACAAAAGTGACCGGTAAACACAGGAAGTACCTGTTTATCTGAAATAAGAATTATATTGCGAAAATGAAAACATTAATTCGAGGAACACAACATTGTCATGTTCTTTGAGGTAAACAACACCACTTGTCTTAGTTTGGGGTGTTTTAGAGTAGTTTTCCGCTTGCAATGAAACTTAGCGATAAAGGTACGTTTCCATTCATGAATTTGTACAATGCGAATAACGCTATTACTAACTGCGACAGACCTGAATAATGGATTGTTTTAAAAAATGACTATATGCCTGAAGGACCTACTCAGGGTAAGGGGACTGTCACCAAAATATGACTTTTAGACAAACTATCCCTTTAACACTACATTAACACATCAACGACAGCATCATTTGACTACGTTTTTTTTCTTTCTTTCTCTTGCAGGCTACCAAGTCTGAAAGATGCAGCCTGAGCAGGTAGTTCTAGAATTTTCTAAGAAAAACTAAATTGTCAAACTATGACTTTAATGAGAAACAAATTAACTTACCAAAGGAGTGTGGGTATTCCATCGTGAATTCCTCTTGATGGCACTTACAACAGTACAGATCTCTCCTTGGACAATGTATATATTCTTGTCCACCATCCTGATATCTGACAAGACAAACATAGAAACAGACAGAAATTTTCAGTATGCCTACTTTTTACTTTAATTTAAAGCAAGTAAATGAATTATTGTCAAATAGCTTTGTATCAAAGCTGTTGATACAAAGCTATAATCAAAGACCAGCCAGCCAATGCAACTGACTTCTATTTTATCCTACAGTTAAATCATCATGAAGCAAACGTTCTCTGGACAACGCCTGAGACAATCAGCGAAGCCAAACATTATCAGATTGACATATTGTTAATATTTGAGAAGCAGAATCTCAATGTACCACAAAATGGTTGGATTAACCGTTACGCAGGCCAGAGGAAGGTAGTTCAGGCACAAAACTAATAATGTGTCTTTGCACTGAAATGTTATTTGACTATTGAAACTGAGGGGAGTAGGTCATACTATAGCAGAATTCTGTCCAAATCCATGACAGGCAGATGCAAAATAATAAGAGTTGGATCACCCAGAGGGTGGGAGTCCTGAAACGCAAGCTTTGAATAATAGGCTCAGACTAAGCTGACTTAAAAGGGACTTTCTATAACTTCCATAACATGCTAGTAGTTCTAAAAGCAGCACATCAGAGCCAAAGATTGTGAGAAAGTTGTGGACTTTGTCGTAATTGCTTGAGCCCTTGCACAAAAACAGAAATAGCACAGGCAATAATCAAAGAGTTTAAAAAGTCTGGAACAGTTGCAAATTTCTCAAGAACAGGACTATGCATGTATTGCCCCAAAACATGGTGAGGAAGATGGTGAGGAAGGTAAAGACAAATCCAAGGAACACAGTATCAAAACTGAAGAGTCTAGACTATTGGAATCTTGGAGTTATTAAGGAATCAATTGCTGCCACCTCCATGTCAACAAACTCTTTGGAAGGGTTGCACAACAGAAGCCCTACTGTACTGTGCCAAACCCACAACTTTGCCCAGCATTATTGGAACTGGGGATGCGACTATCAATTAAGAACTTTATTCTGAAAATCGTCAGTGTATTCTTGTTCTGAGAAATTAAGGCTATTCCATGTGAGAAATTGCAGAGAAACTGAAGATCTCACACAACGTGTACTACTCCCTTCACAGAACAGCGCAAACTGGCTCTAACCAGAATAAAATTTGTGCCCTGGTGCACAAATGAGCAAGAGGACAAAGACATTAGTGTCTAGTTTGAGAAACAGAAGCCTCACAGGTCCTCAACTGGCAGCTTCATTAAATAGTACCCACAAAACACAAGTTTTAACGTCAACAGTGTTGAGGTGATTCCGGGATGCTGGCCTTCTAGGCAGAGCAATACCTCAGACTCGCCAATTAATAGAAAAGATTAAGATTGGCAAAAGAACACAGAGGAAGATTGGAAAAAATTGTTATGAACAGAAATCTAAGTTTGAGGTGTTGGGGGTCACAAAGAACATTTGTCAGATGCAGACCAAATAAAAAGATGCTAGAGGAGTGCTTGACTCTATCTGTCAAGCATGGTGGAGGCAATGTGATGGTCTGGGTGTGCTTCAGTGGTGGTAAAGTTGGAGGTTTGTACAGGGTAAGAGGGATTTGGAAGAAGGAAGGCTATCACTCCATTTTGCAACGCCAGGCCATGCCTTGGATTGCACTTGATTTAAACACACTGAAATTAAGAAGAAAACGAGTTTCAGTAAATGATCTGCGCCTATAACTTTACGCAGAGCTGTCAAAGGCTCTTCGGCTCCCATGTGCTAGACACCCTAACAGATGGAAACTGACATTTTGATATATTTCACATTCATATCATGTATATTATCATGGAAAACAAGGCCACTTCTAAGTGACCCCAAACTTTTGAAACTTTTGAAAAGTTTAGCCTTTTTGTGTTGTTCTATTATTTCCAGTAACTGACGAATATTATCTCCCATGTATAGTCCATGGATAAGACCTGGTACACTGGTATACATTTTTTAGTGCTAAGTGCATTTTGCTAGAATTTCAGCATCACGGCATTTTAGTGTAAGAGGCCAGAAGACTTGTGAATGAATTGGATCTTTATAGTTCCCATTTTGGTCCTGTTGTTGTAATAGGGAGATTAAACGTTCTTGCTGTGTTTCGAATAATCTAACCTTTTTAACAAGAGCAATTTAAACTAGCTAATAAACGGTCCTCAGTACATCAAAGAACCTCTGTTGGTATGCCATCAAGCCATGGCGATATACCTGTCTGAAATTTAACAGAGTCAAGAAATTCTCCCACACTAAGCCTTTTCCCTGATATTTCTGTGAATTAGTTCATTTTACATTACAATCCCAAAACCAAATCCTTAAAGCTCACTTCACTCAGTGGATGAAGTGAAGATTTGTTTCCTCCTTTAAAATGTCATTAGGTTAAGTCATAGTTTCAGTACATTTTTTGTTGCAATCCTATGCTACAAATTTAAGAACTTATGAAATCTTATTAATGATCTTGAAATGTGTTGCATGTACTGTAGGTATGGTCCAAGATCCCTCCAAAACTGTGCACCAGCCAGGTCAGACTTAACAGGAAGAAGCTCAGTACTGTTATCCACAGCAGGGGAGGCGTCACAAAAAAATGATTGTAGGGGTGCCAGTACTTTAGAAACCTGTTTTGCAAAGGCTTGCCCCTATGAGTGAGCCCAAAATGATTCATTGTTCGTGCAGTTAATTTTTTTAATTCACTTTTGCTCAACTTCACAAAGGGTGCAAATACTTCAAGTTGACTGCATCACTTCATAAGAGTAGAGGCTTTTTTCTGGCAAGAGAGGTGGTAGTTTGTAATTGTAGTTCAGTCCTCCAACTTTGATACTTAGAGAATTTCTTTCACCTCTTCGACCATTTTTCTTACTATGTATGGGGGAAAAAACACTTTCCAGACGGGTTCATCCCAGCTCCAATTTAAAACTTATTTTAGTGCAATGATAATAGATGCTTTTGACGGACCACGTAGCCGGCCAAGAAGAGCAAATGTCACTGACTGACCGACTGACCGACCGACCGACCGACCGACCGACCGACCGACGTTAAATAGCATAGTGGTTAGACACGTGGACTCTCACGCAGGGGACGGTACCCGAGCCTGGAGACAGTCAAAGCAAACTATGCATTAGGATTTGTTCAGGATAGACAAAAACTTCACTGGCCACACCCTTCAGAAGCTACGTTATAGTAAGCCTAAAATAAAATTGTTCACAGTTATATTCTGACTATTTCTGGTGGATTCTCGAAGTACGCATCCGTGCATGCTTTTTGGGGTAATATACAGCCCTAGCGCAGTAAAGAGTAGGGGTTTCCAAGATTCTCGTCTTTTCACTTGACGAAAAAGTCAGTTATCGTCACCTATATGGATAGTTATTGTATCAATGTCATTCACGAATGAAAGATAAACAAATGTTGTGCCATGAAATAAAATAGCGCAAAACAAATAATGCATTAGGATTTGTTCAGGATAGCCAAAACTTCGCGGGATCTAACCTTCAGTAGCTATGTTATAGTAAGCCTAAAATAAAACTGTTTACGGTTATATTGCAGCTATTTCTGGTGGATTTTCTAAGTACACAACCGTGCATGCTTTTTGGGGTAATATAGGCCAGATCACAACCCCTTTGGGAGTAAAAGAGTAGGGATCTTCATGATTCTCATCTTTTCATTTGACGATTAACGTCACATAAAGTCAGTTCTCGTCACATATATTGATAGTTATTGTATCAATGTCCTTCACAAATGAAAGAAAAATGAGCGTTGCTGTGCCGTGAAATGAAATAGCTGTGAAATGTACGGCAAAAGCCATACAGTTCATAGATGCTTTTTGTGGTGGAAGTAACCTTTATAAGAAACATTAGTCAGTTTAACATAATGCTTAATGGTGTCTAGCAAAATATTCAAACTTGGCGTGATGTTAATGCGCGACAAAATGATCTAATGTCGAGACGCTATCACTTGGCTTACGTCTAGCTTCGTGGTGTAGAGGTTAAAGACCCTGCCTCTCACATGGGAGACCCAGGTTTGAATCCAGTGAGGGCAACAACATTCATCCTTTCTAATCGCGGGCTGGCCGAACTAGGCTTGCCTGGTTCCTTTTATTGTTTTGCCAGGGGTGTATCTACATTTTATAGCCCAGGGCTTTTCAACTTTTACCATACGAGGTCCAGAGCCTGTGGGTTTTCAGTTGTACCTCAATATTAATTGCACCCACCTGGTGCCACAGGTCTAAATCATTTCAAGATTATACAGTTGCAATGAAAAAACAGAGTGGAACTGGCTTTGAGGTGCAGAGTTGTGTTTGAGGGTTATAGCCTTGGCATCATTTGTGTGAATCAACAACCTTTCATCTATTTCATTAGTGTGTTTTCTGGCCTTCATTTAAATTTGGGCCATTTAGCAGATGCTCTAACCAAGTGTGACTTACACAGTGCACTGCCTACTTCCTCATGTTGATAGATAAAGGGAGATTGGCATGTTTGTCACCTCATATTCATACCCCAAACTGAAAGCCCAGACGATTTCTGCCCTTGTTTTGCCCTTGATTAAATTCCTTCATCACAATGTGCTACAATGCAGAACTGAATTTATTAGCAAAATACTATAGTATAACAAATTACATCACCCAATTAGATTGTTTCATTCTCCATAGCAGCCTAGCAGCTTAATCTCAATTAGATTCATAGGGAACATGCAGTTCTCCCTTTCACAGAGAAAGTTATACAGTTCAATTCTGAATGAGTAGGCACACTTTGATAAAAACACAAAGCATACCCTTGACTGGGCCGCAAACTCACAACCTTTGGGTGCAGAGACAGCCGCCCTGACCACTGAGCTAAACAGTAGATTGGAGTGGCCTGCAAATTTTCTATATACAACTATGCAAGCACACTTATGACTTTTTAAGTCTCTGCATGTGCCAATCAATGTAATTTACAAAATGCCAGTTCTCAACAGAAAGACACATCAGTCACCCAAATTCTATAATGTTAGGGGTTTTTTTGCTGAAAGAGCTGTGGGTTGGATTCAAACCCAAGCCTCAGCAGTACGGGTACAGAACGCTGGGCCCTGCAGTGTGACAGATGCAGGAATCGCACGCACGCGCACACTGCCATTTGCCATTTGAAAGAGCTGGCACAAAGCACTTAACCATTATGCTACACTGCCACATTCGGTCTTATTCGCATTTTGTTTGATTTCAAAAGTTTAAAATTATTTAGGTTTTAGAATGTTTAGCCAAACAATTCATTGTGGCAAATACTGGAATTAGTCCAACTGAAACTGCTCAACTAAACATTTACAACTACAATGTTTTATTTCACTATATGAAGCAATGAATGAAGTTCTTCCCTTGCATTAAACCAGTGCTTTGGTCAAAGAACTTAGTCTTAGTGTAAGAGTTATATGCTAGCCTACTCAGCTAGCCTACTCAGCTAGCTTACTCAGCTAGCCTACTCAGCTAGCCTACTCAGCTAGCCTACTCAGCTAGCCTACTCAGCTAGCCTACTCAGCTAGCCTTCTCAGCTAGCCTTACGTGATTTGGCTAGCCCAGCTAACCAACTACTACACTGTAATGAATGTTGAGATAACTGTATCTTATGAGTCAATTCGCTAGCTAAAAGGTCACGTTAATTGCATTGACACACTAGCTATATTGCTAGTTAACGTTGGCCAGCTACATAACGAAGAAGCTTATTGTATACTAATGCAGCACGCAGCTATTGAGATGCTTATAAGTTGGCATTGCAAAATACAATAATTAATGTTAGCAGGTTAAAACTCATGTCTTTCTTGGTGAGACATAATTAGCTACTAACTAGCTAGCTAGACTCAGTCATACAAGACAGGTCGTCTACTGTACTGTAGTTATAACGTTATAGATATTAACAAGATTACAAAGTTGACAACACGCAGAGTCGATGTGAAATTAGCCGTTAGTGTATTTTAGAAATCTCATATAGGCTAGCAAACTAGTATTGCACAAAACTTTGTAGATGATTCTAAACTGCGAAAAAAACCTACCTGTTTGGAGTTTCCAAGATGGAGTCCTGTGCAATTTCAACTGATATACAGCTAGCTAGCTAGCTAACTGACGTAGCTAGTTAGCTAGCAAGCTAGCTACCTAGCCAACAGTGAGGACCAAAAATCTATTACAACATATAAAAAAAACTAGAATATTTTGGCATGCCAGAATGTGAGACACATAAAAAGCAAAAACGACTAATTCAAAAGCAATATTGTTCCTAATATAGACAAATGAAACACATAAACCGGCTGTCAATCTATACTTGGTAAACACACTGACGTGGAAAAGCTGGGTCTTCACAACCAAACTGCTGCACTGAAACGGTTTGACAGCTCTCTAAGCCAATCACCTATTTGGATCTGACAGTTCTCGAATTCAATCAACCCCGATTAGATAGAATTTATTGGATATATGTTAGTTATTTTACTTTGTGATTATTAGCTTTACAAACTACTCTTGATTTGTCATACAGCAAATGTTTTCCAGGGACTCAAATCACAAATGTGAATTTAAATAGGCGGGACTAAAAGTAAGCAAGTTTGAGTGAGTCTTCATGATGACGAAAGCACAATGATCAACGTCATCCGTGGAAAAAGACTGCAGCACTTCGGCTATATCTCTTCGAACTATGTTCTTGGAGTGCCGAAGGTAGTGAGCAGGATTTTGAACCAACTAGGCATCAAACTGAGATACTCGATCAGTTCAGTGATTACCTAAATTCAACACACATTTGTCTTTCCAGGTTGTTTAACCACAAACAAGATCTACGCGACACCAGGATCCGGTCGCCTACCCCTGGAGGGTATTCATTCTGTTAACAACACAAAACGTTTTGTGAAACAGAGTTGCTATTGGACAAATGTAGACGGGCAGCTCCATGTTTTGTTTTGTTTGAAATATTGACATCTACCTACCTTAATTTATTTGACGAAACGTTTCCCAGGTAAAACCTTTACATCGTGGAATGAATACTGTTGATACACGTGTGAGTTTAGATTGATTGATTTGATTCGGTATGATTAATCATTAAAAAATATTTCTGGAGCCTAGTGTCTTATGTATTTATGGCGCTTCTTTTACTTGCAGAACCAGTCGAAAATTTGGACCCATAGCCATTCAAGTGAAATGATGTATAGTATTTTGACTATATATCATTTCATTTTGACTTTGTACAATATATTTTCTATATTGTACAGTATTTTGACTTTGTACAATATAGAAATATATGTTGTATTATAGCAATTTAAGCACCATTGTTGGAATAGCTATTTCCATTAAAGCAAACTAATCAATAAATATACCTACTGAATGTGTAAGAAAGGGACAACTTAATGTGAAATATATAAAACAATGTATCCAGCATTGTATAAAGATATTTTGAGGTTCTCTGTAATTTATCAAAACAGGATGTACAGTATGCCAAAACCCTTATCTAATATCAATGGCCTGTTCATTCAACATCTTACCTGAAAGTATTGCTTTCTTTTTAAAACATGCAGCAGCAACTCCTTACAATCAAAGCCATATTTGCTCTTTTTCAAAGTGTTTGTTCACCTGTGGGGTTTGTAATTGCAACATTTCATCTTCAAATAAAGGCACTTCAATCCAACACGCCAACCCTACTTAAGCAATAACAAGACAGATTTCTTTATAGATGATGTCAGTCACACATCTGTACCTACATGACTTGGTGTGCTCAACCAACAGGTTATATTTTATACAAGTTTCTAGAGAACATCTGTCAAAATACTGCAAATAAACATCTAAAATCTAACAATCTACAAAATTAAAATTGTTCAAAGGTTTGGCCATAAAAAATGCCTTGTGATTAATTTATCATACAAAAGAAACATTAATCCAGGAGGCTAATAAAGTAATTCAGAGACCTGCTTATCAACTGACACTTACAGAAGTGAGTGTATATGTTTTTCATCCAGACTCCCTGTGGGATTAAATCCCACAACCCTGGAGTGGCTATTGCCATGCTCTACCAACTGAGCTAAGGATACACGGCCTGTTGAATGATTTATGACGGTATACAGTAGCCTATATATTGTTTTGCTTGTGTTTTATGTCCTCATCTTACACACAGTGTAGAAAAGTAAAAGTTTTTTTGTTTTGGGTCTGTACCCAAGAAATTTGGAATGAAAAATGTCACTGCTTTATCAACATTAATTTTAGGGTATTTTCATACAGTACATATAGAGAACCAAAAGCATTTTGCAAATTTAGGGAACCACAAGTATTTTTCAAATGTAAAACATCTTGAATTTTACCCTTATTCTTAATATGTAATGACTATATAAGCTTGGAACTGTACAAAGTTGTTGCTTTTGAAATTTTGATTGTTTTTCAAGTGATTTTGTGCCCAATAGAAATTATTGGCAAATAATATTTTATTGTATTGTTTAATGATGACTACATTGGCTGCTGATAAAAATCGGAACACTGTTTGGCTGAAAGCTCTGGTATATTGGGGTATATATACAGGTATATTGGGGTATATATACAGGTATATTGGGGTATATATACAGGTATATCGGGGTATATATACAGGTATGATAAAACATTTAGCTTTACTATTCAAATTATGTTGGTAAGTGGCTTAGTAGGAATAAGTGACATAGTAGGAATAAAGTACCTTTGTCATAAATTGCCAATATACCACACCTAAAGTCTGTGTCCAGATACTTTGTGTAGTGTTATACGTCAAACAGAACTTAGCCCTGGTATAGTGGCCATATGCTATACTTATGCCTTATTGCTGAATTACAATTATGTTTAATGATGAGTGGTAAAGTCACAGAAGAAGAAATGTCCCCGCAACATGTCAACCTCCTTGGTTATTGTTTATGGTGAGAGTTTAGTATGTCCTCTTTGACTTTCTCAATCATCATAAATCACAATTCATTCATGATAATCCAGAACCATGAACCATCCACATTCATTTAGAAGTTTTCAGAAACATGGTCTACTCTTATTTGAAATAAAATGTACATTATTGTCATTAAAGGGTATATCCCTGATTTGCTCCCTCCTTGTGGAAGTCAGCTGAATTACAGTAACAGAGCATTCAAACCAACTTCTCAAATCGACATGTTTTTCTTTCGCTTTTGGTTGACCAGCTTACAAAAGCTGTAAAAACAAAATTTGGGGATATTTTAACACATATAAAAATGATTCAGATTGCACTATGATTCCCCACACCACCCAGCTGTTTTTTCTAACTTCAATAGAAACTGAGTGAACTGTGTAGAATTGTATCTACTGTTTTATCAGTATATCTAAAAAAAAGTTATATTAATATTAAAAGGATTCATGCATTATGGTGTAAATATCATGACATAAAGCTTAACCTAAAAATGATAGTGTATCATTTCAAATCCTAAGTGCTGGAGTACAGAACCAAAACAAAACAAATATGTCAGTGTCCAAATACTTTTTAACCTTAGTGCATGTTTTGAGTGAATGTCCCTGTCACTCTGTTTCCACACTTCTTCACTTTGTGAAACATCTGGATTTCTTTTGATTACATTTACTTAATCCAAAATGAAAATATTTATTCAAGATATTTAAGAGGTAACTCTAAGCATCTGTATTACAGATTGATATGATAGAGACAATTGGAATCGGTTCCAATTTCCATTTCAGAGTTGGTTATTCAAATTTCTTTGATATCATATTTCTCAATTTAATCAGATTTATGGATTTGTATAAAAATCTTCAGTTTTAGGGCAATGGTGTGCTGGTGGACATATTTGATAGAGTTTGTCAAACATTAATTGCCTGGTGGATGTAAACAATTTGTTAAAATCAAGTTTATGATACAGTTAAGACTAATAATGAAGTCTTGAAAACAATACCATTTGAAAGTGTACAGTAAAAACCAACAAAGTAATAGCATTTGCCAGTCTGTAAATACTATAGCGACAAACATTGATTCATGAATGTAATATTGACCTAAAACTGTCAATAGGCCGATGTTCAAGGCAGGTAGGCCTTCCACATAGAAAACCATTGAGCAAATGGCAAATAACACAGAATTAATTCCTCAGCAGGGTGTTCTACAAAGTCAAATGTCAACGTGTCATGTAGACTAGATGGTATATACTGCAACATTAAGTTCGCTTTTTCCAGTCCTCATCTTATAGGCATATGCAGTTTTATTTTTCACTGTTCAGCAACAGTGATTGCGTGGTGTTGTTTGGCTAAACATCTTATTCCTAGTCGTTATCTGTGTTCTCCACCCACCTCCATGTGAGACCGAGCATTCTTACACCGGTCAGGCAAAGGTTGACAGCCCTCAATACCTGTTCGGCCCAACCTACTGCACGTATAGCTGTCATGTTAGGGGCTACTCACATCAATAATTACTACACATCGCAGTAGACGTCAATGTTCTGTAAGTATTACCAAGCGTTTGTTGTAATAATGAAATAATGATAAATAAAATAAAAAAACATTGACCAGTTTGACTTTCGACATCAGAAGATAAGCCGAAACGCAACCGAAGCTGAAGGAAGAAATGGCTGGGAGAGGGCGCATGTGAGCGCAGGCATGACTGCAAGATATGTACACCGATGCCAGAGAGAAAGAGAGAGAGAGAGAGCATGTGAGATTTGAGGTATTTATGTGTGTGTGTGTGTGTGCGTGCCTATGTGTGTGCGGGTCGCTTGCGCACGAGCGCGCACTATAAGGCTGGTGGGGGCAGTAAAAGCTGGGAAGTGGGCAGTCCTTCTGTAGTGGACCCGTCGCACAAGATATTTAGCATAAAGTCAGTCCCCCCGCTGTATGGGGATCAAGCTTTCACTCTTCGACTGCCTTCATGTCTGACAGCATTGAAAGAAGGGAACTGACGCTATTTTACTTTGCAACCGGAGGAACTTTCTTCATGCCAGCAACATCTCATTCGGACAACCATTAATCTACATCAAGCTTGCCTTTTCGGGGGATTAATTTAACCTGACCAGGATTTAATGTAAGTGCGAGTAGCCTACTGTACTCTGTCTCCCTACAACTTCAAAAGTCGTGGCTCTTTTGTGGCAGCATGTGCGTTAGACAAGTAAACAGCCTATTACGGTTGTTTGATCATGTCAATCCATAACGTAGCGTTGCTACAGTTGTTTGAATAGCTAGGCTAGGCCTACCTCACAAACTCAAACTGTACCCGCAAATTACTTTTGATGTAATGGAGAAAAAATTTAAACCATACTTAATTATTTTAAGTTCAACTTATTGAGCAGAGCCGTGTATGCCTTTTTTTTAAAAAGTCATTTTAAAAACTTATTTTTGTTCATTGTTCACAATAATGATGCTGGTGAAGATGATCTGTCATATCACATCTGCCCAGCCCTACTGTGAGTGCTTTTAACAATAATGCATGCCCTGAAAAAGTAATCTCGACTGTCTGACGTTAACACTGGAAGTGTAGACTTAAATATATTCAAAGTACTGTATATACAATTTTGTCTTTGATTCGTGTCTTCAGTAGATTTTAGGCGGCAAAACATTTTAAATCTTGTGTCTGCTCTTGTATGATTAACATTGTCTTTAAGTCAATTGAGCTACAAGTCTCCATCCTTCGAAATCTAAACAAATTACATTTTGCAAGCAATTTACATTAATGTTCGTACTGGTAAGCTGTTGTATTAGAACTGACATACATCTGATTGTATAGGTGACACGTTATGTTAATGTGGTCCAACTTATAAGAACTTTCTTATTGCAAAGCATCGATACTTAAAGGAAGAGCTAACGCTGTCTGTGAGAATATTTCATAGGTCAAAAATATTTGGGGATCTACCAGAAATTGATAGGTGGCAGGTGCTCCTGAGCCACAAGAGACCTCAGAAAGAAAAACAGAGCTGTGCTGCCTCTGCCCCTCCCGGCTCTGAACTCTTTAAACGTGTGTGCTCATTGAATATGCAACTTATTCACTCCGTTGCATTCGTGATGACGAACTTATTGCATAGGAATTATTATATTAAACAAATAAAACAGGCCTACAAATCACAGCTATTGTTTGATATAGAATATAACAATAATTTGTTGTGTCGGAAAATAGGCCTACACACATTTGAATTGACTAATTTACCCAAAAACCTCAATGTATTTTTGATTTCATGGAAATGTGTCGATCTTGGCCTAGATGCTTTTTTTTAAAGGGGTGTGTACTGCTGTCTAGATATTTAGTGGGATTGGGAGTAAAAATAAAAAAATAAAATATGTTGTTAGTAGCCACACTAAATTTGATGAGTCAGTTTAAAAAAAATATTATAAATGTATGATAAGTTATTTAACAATAAAATGTCAGCAACATGTTATTACTTAGGCCATGCATTTTATATTGTTGTTTTGTTGGGGTTTTGAGTCCTTCATGTATTCCACATTACATGTGAAGTTGAAGATCAAAAGCAGATCTGATCTTTTTTTATTAAATAAAATCTGCCCTGTTTGTAAGCTTTTTCTGAATCATTTTGTTTTTAAATTAAAACCATTGCGCAGATTTATAGAAAAGGATTGGCGTAGCTAATTCAGCGGCAAAGAATGGAATAATGTTGATTTAAACTGCTACAAGGGATTTATAGGCATATAAGTTAGGGTGCAACGATAGCTTTCCAATAACCTTCTTGGTTATTATAATTTTCATTATCATTTAATTTGCCTAAGTATTGTTGTTATATTAATTGGCCTATCCTTTGTAAACTATAGCTAGGCCTAGGCCTACTTTTAAGTTTAATCAAATTTTTTGTCATTTCAGTCAAAATATATATATCCATATCATTCGATTCTATATAATAATTAGTAATTGATAGATAGTTCCACTTCAAGCTCCTCTTCAAGAACTGTTTTTGTATGTTAATCAAAAAACCTGTTATGTGAATGTTAACGCCTGTTAGCAAATGTATATTGTTCTTCACATAGGCTAATCAGTTCAATCGGCTCAGTTACTATATTAATAAAAATATGTAATGATTAAATAAAGTATGTAAATACCCCATTGTTCTTTAATATCATCATTAAATATATGAATTTTTTTTTTCACACTATTACGTAGCTCACTAAGATGACAAAACACTAGCTATGCAGAGCAAGCAACATTGCAAAAACAGGTCTTTGATACCCAAATTCAGAAACTACTCACTAGTTATAAATACAGTGTTGTAAGTTTTATTTAAATTTAATTTTAATGGAGATTTGATTAAAAGTAAGTTCCTCTGGATAAGAGCGTCTGCTAAATTGTTAAAATGTAAAAGGTATATGTAAAATATCAACAACCCACCATTGTGCGATTAGCACCAAGATCAGT
>JACXGI010005879.1:24374-44708 GCA_016801175.1 Esox masquinongy
TATATATATATATATATATATATATATATATATATATATATATATATATATATATATATATATAATAGGCTAATAATTATTATTTTTTTGTATGTATATATAACCATATTATTCTTATGCTATGTGGACTACGTCATCGAATAAAATTGTTTTATTGTGACAGTTTGGTCAGTAACTTGGAGATTGAGAAATCCAAGTTTTGGGTGCTTGTGTAGAGAAACCTGGTTTTGACAGTCCTAGTCATTATGCAAATAAATGTTAGGAGGGGAGAAATTAACATCTACAAACATTGGGCCAAAATTCCATCTGCTGCCTTCTCGAGGAGGCCCTTAATAAGTTCTCAGACAGCAAAGTGACACACATCTTAATCAAGTCTTAATCCAAGGAATTAATTCTCAACGCGTTTATGAATAATTCCAAGGCTAATACACAAGTCCGTAGAAATGTAAGCAGTCTGCCACTGCCGTACCAACAGATGGACCCACCAATCTCCTGAAAAATGAGAGGATTTCTGCTTCCATTCTTTTTTATTATATATATTTTAATGAGACCGATGTCGTATGGGCTTCTGCTTATCTGAAGCACTCTGCTTATGCAAACTAGAGACCCCATCTTGCATCTACTCCTACTTAACTTGATTTGCGCTGAGTTGAACACGGGTTATGCTTAATTCAGATCATAAGCCTATGAATAAACATACACTTTCATCTATGGTTACAGTAAGGTTTTACAGTGCGACGTGGAGACAGAAAACAGTGGAACACGAAAGTAGTATTTGGATCAAAGAGTGTTTGTGCTCCCATAATTATTGCGCACGAGCGTGAGAGTAACTCCTAGAAAACCTCACCGTAATTCTAATAAAGTTGTAGAACTACCAAGGTTAATTCAGAGAATTGCTATGGTTTATTTTTGTCAGGCAAACAATTTGGCTGTAGCAGTTCACTATGTCTAACCAGGAATCTTGTACTGATCTATCAATGCTTACAAATATATTGTCAAATGTCAAGACAGGTATAGGCCTACTTGATTTATGGGCTATTGAACAAGAAAGGAGAATGATATAACCTGGTTGTGATTGAATCATAATTTGTTTTAATTAGTTCTATAACATACAATATTACTTTATCATTACCATTGTTGCATTTAGTCACTGGACTGACTTTACTTTGAGTTCATTTTTATAATTAACTAAGGCATCATTATAATATACCCACAGGTTAAAAGTAGGGACACATAAATAAATACAAAGTATGCATTTGCAACTTCATAACTTGCCATGAACTAACTACGTTGTTAAAAAACTTGTGACATTCAGTGTCTCCTGAAAATCATGAAAGCTTCTTGGAAGTTGTGTCCACCTGAATTCATTAGAACCATCACTATATGGGTTGCTGGCTTTATTTAATTCTAAGGCAGCGACTTTATTTGGAATATGAAATATATAATGTTGTCCCTCTGATGGGAGCTCTGACACGCTGTTCTATACTAAATGATGGACTTGGTTCCCCCTGCTCCATGCCAAGCGGCCCAGCCTCTCTCAGCACTGCCCTGACACATCCCATACATCACTGTCACACTGTCTCACTGTGTCATATTCATATTTCTGATATCTCTGGTGGCATAGCCTACACACAAAGGACAGCAGCTGTTACTCTCTTTCAGGCAAGTATCTTCTGAGTTTTGCTGTGGGTTGCATAGCAATAACCCTAACTGGAATTTTTTTTTTTCGGTCTTGGTTTTAGACCAAACCATTATGCATTTCAGCCTATATGGAGCTATGTGATGTTTGAATTAAACAACCTTACTGTTGATTGAAACAATCTTATACAATGAGAAGCATGAGTAATATGTGACTTCTGTATAGTGAAAGTCAATGTTACTAATGTTTTAGTATTGAATTAGACTGGTTGTAGTGTTGAAACATTAACCTGAAATACCATTTGACCTGCAAGTCAACTTAGACCAACACAAACATATCAGAACTTTATTAGTATAGCCTCAACACAAAAGTAGTGTATTTTGTAAAGCAATCTCCCTGTGAGATTTGACCTTATCCTCAATCTCACTTGTCTCCACCAGAGCGAAGCCTCTGGGAAAGAAACTAACACCTTAGAATAATATATTCCAAAATGTTTCCTATTTTGTAAAGGATACATGGTATGAATCAACTGATTAGGCCCATCTCTTTAAACATGTAATGTTTATATATGTATATATATATATATGTTAGTGCAATATGTTGCACATGATCACAAGTACAGCACTGATATTAACTTAGACATTTCACTTCAAAAGCTATGACTGAGTGTTACATGTTACTGTTTTTTGTCAGGTGGGAGTGTATGGATGAGAGGGCAGTAGGTTTACTGTGATTTACCTGAAACATTGAGGAGAGCATAGAGAGAGCACTGGATTTGATTATGTATTTTAACAAAAGAACATGTTTTCTATTTGATTTTTAACAGTTGCTTTTCAAAAACGAATTTAAACTCCAGGCAACTTTAAATTGCTTGAAGATAGGGATTTTGACATTTTTTATAGCGTTTTTCTTCTGTAGAACGCAATAGCTATTTCTGTCATGGTGACTTCAAATATTAAAATGGCAACCAATATGATATATCATAAATACTTAATGCATTTCTTCAGTCTGTTAAAGTGGAATACAAATGTTTTGATTGGCTTGTACGTATGGACATATTAGAATACGTCACGAGGCTTCATCATGCAGGGCTTCTTCTGTGATGAATTAAGCACATTAAGCATAGATGAGCAATGGTTGCAAGTTGGTTGATCACTTGAATGGGAAATTACTGGGAAATGTTTGTTACATTTATTAGCACGCCTCCCTAGTGAGTATCCAATTCGTGAGTGAGATTTGATGTCATGTCGCTATGGGCCACCATGAGTTCACATCATAGTTCACAGCGACACACCACAGAGGAGTTAAAGAGTGCACGGCCAAAGGGGCATATAGAGTGACTGAGATTTGTGCACGCGCACACACACACACACACACACACACACACACACACATGAGCATCCCCTTATATAACGTGACTGAAGTAGTCTCACTACATACATTTCGGTACAAGGCAAAGACCAATTACGCCTGTAATGGACCACGTTCTGTGCAGCTCACATTGTGGAAGCGCCTGTAAAGGGGTTGAGAGGCAGCTAAGTGGATTGGTACCTACCCCTAGCACAGCCACGACATCATAAATCTCAAGAAGCTTTGAGGCTGTGATTGTGTCCCCATATCTTCAAGGTGTTAACAGCGCTTGTATAAATAAACGACCTGTTATTTTAGGCTCCATTGCGTATGAGCCTTTCTCACGAGGTTGCTATTAAGGTCTGAAAGTCACCATGTAGGCTATTTTACCATTATATCTAAAAAGGAACACAAATAGAACAGAACATCTTTGCACTTCTTAAAACGTTATATCGAGGGGTCTCCAATTAGTAGGAATTTCAGAAGGACGTTCTTTGCTGTAGTCAATCTGCAATCTGAAGAATATCAAAATTTGACAATTTTACCTAAATATTCTAAAGCCCACTGTAGGTTATATCCTACGATTAGCACTACTTTGTCAATATTTTATGCATGAAGTGTGATATTCGCTGACAGTTTCCCTCTTTAATCCTGTTTAAATAAATTATTGCTTAATACAGTTGATCATATTGCAATTAGCGGCTTATTATTTAAGCCAACGTTATAATCAAAATATTTTTGATGTCAATAGTTGTTCATTGCCATAGTTTTTATTGTTTATTGTAAATTCTTTTCTAATGTCTATTCGATTGAAGGCCTAACCTTATATGATATTTGTGCGTATATTATTTTTTGCCACAATTACTCACTCTGTAATGTATTGCCTTGTGGTTGCAGCGCCTGGCGGCCGGGGTTATGGATTTTAACCTTCTGACGGACAGTGAAGCCCGTAGCCCGGCGCTATCGCTCTCGGACTCCGGAACACCTCAACATGACCAGGGATGCAAAGGCCAAGACAACAGCGGTCAGTTTCTACCTTTACTATGTTTTTAAGCTAAGCGTTACAGGAATTTTAGAACGCGCAAAGGTGATCAGACTGATTTGTATGTTAATGTAAAGGATTAGGCTACCAATTTAATAATGTGATAGCTTACAAATAATAACAACAACTTAACACGAATAATAATAATATAAACATAATAAGCAGGATGCATTTATTTTTATATTTATTGCCTAGCTATTAATAATTCTATGTAATTATTGGCTATATGGTTGTCAATTAAACCCTAATAATAATTGGCTTGCGCCTTATATTGCCAAGTTTCTTGTTTGTCTACGAGAAAGTTAATGAAATCCAAACGTAGGCTACTATTTGGCATTTGTAGGCAGCCACGATTCAAACGATATTTTCCTTCACAAACTCAAGATTCAAGTTTTTCCCTGACATTTGGTTTTTAAAAAGCTATTGGGTTATAAACTGCAAGACTGCAACAGAATTTAATGGAAGCTAAACGGGGATTGACCCCTTACGCATTTGCGGAGACGCATTATTTGGCATTTCATCTTTTGCTTGACGTGACTAAAAAATATAGGCCTGTGCGTAATAACCTGAAAATAATTTAAAGACATAGACATACAAAAATATCCGGAGCAATTACTATTACTCTTGCTTGAAAGCGAAATGCTTGCGTTTTTTCCACCGTTTGCAATATTAAGTTGTGTTATAAAAAGTGAAAAAACGAATAACTGTATTACGGGTGCAGTATAATATATTGCACTTCTGCGAATCTAGTATTCAACATAAGCTATTCCATGAGGGTGACTTGTGTGAACTTACTCCGAAATGGACAGTCCTAGTGAGAACGCTACAGGGATTTTTCAGAAAGCATTCATCAATATGAACCAAGCACGGATAACGAACTTAAATAGTAGGCTATCAAGATAACGAGGATTAGGACTAAAGGTCGATTATCAAGAGGTAATATTATCACTTTTAGGCCTAGTTCTACGTGTAGCCTATTGTTCACAGGCTATGCAATATTCATCAAATGAAAGCTTTAACTAATTAAATTTAGATGTAGAAAAATAATCAAGTAGTCAATTCATTTTCCTTTCTTGTGGTAGGCCTATTGGATATTTTCAGTCCACCATTTAGCTTGTTTCCAGGACAAAATCAAGCCGACTTAAATAGCAAGCGTTCCCATAATATGTATCTGGAAAGATGCCTACATTGTTTTATGTTCAATGTTTCTGTTGTTTGATCATTTTGATCCCATGGCGGTGGCCACCTGGGCCTTGTTTTTGAAACAAGTTATTCACTAAACGCAAAAACCAAATGCATAGTGAAACTTCTGAAAATAACGACGTAGGCCAATAGATCCAGAGGTTTGGTTACAACAGACTTATTGTAGTCGGGGCATGTTTAATTATTTACAACCTGTGAATTAATCATTTCTTTCACAAATTTGTAGTTAGTCCAAACAAAGCTTCAAATAATTCTTGACGACACCCCTGCCTCAGGCTGCAGGGACCTGAATACATGGTCAGACAGCATAGCCTATTATTACACATCATACATTTGTAGGCATGCATGAATTTTAAACCTTGAGTTCATGCATTTGTATATATAGACACAGTATGCTGATAATCTGTGGTGCTTTTCCACCCAGTATCAAGCATATAAATTCTGACAAAAAACTACATCCGCCACAGGAATTTAAACATTCTGGAGCTGGGAACGTCACAGCCTGTCAGTCTGAAATGACTTTCAAACAAAGGTCATTAGTGGAAAGGGTGATTGTATATTTTCTCTTCAATAATGCTAACCTAATGTAAATGCCTCAAACCATTTATTTTTACTCTAAAATGCTCTATTAGTTTCATCTTGTTTCCTATTGGTTAAAATGTAGTCAGTGTTAGATTGACTTTGTTCTTGTGATTAGTGAAAACAGGGCACTGCTTCTCCAATTGACTAAAAAAAAGTATAGTGGTGAAAGTGGTGGTGTGTATTAGGAATGACTGACTAATTGGTTGGTTTACTGGCTGATTGATTGGTTTACTGGCTGATTGGTTTACTGGCTGATTGACTGGAAGTTCTGCCAAATTAGTTGATATTCCAAAAACTGCAAAGGGATATTTACCATACATATGCTTTCTATATATTTGGCCCATGCTGTGTGTGCAGTGTAACAACTCAATGGTAATATTTTGAGGTGTATTTTCTGCGGTATGGTGACTTGGGAGTGAAAAGGTTTTTAGGCCACCCTAAGTGATGGCTAAATCAGTGTCAGTTTTCTGGTAGATAACAGCAAAAGGCCTGGCCCTATTGGTTTTGCCAGTGGCTCTGTAGTCTTTTAAACCCTGCTGATTATTTCTAACTGCTCCCAGAGAGCTAAGCCCTTGCCAAACAGTCCCAAACCTGCCCGTCACAAAAGCCTGATCCCTGGGATTAGGTATCCAACTAATTTCACTCTTTCTGTGGGGTCCTCAAATTGCGGAACTCAGATGAAGAGAGAAAGGATCTTGGGCAGACATAATATGTCTGTTTGGTTCTGTTGTTAGGGCCAGCTGGGTTTCAGGGCCAATTTAAATGATTGATTAGATTCTGACTACTCTGAGAAGACCATATATTAATGCAGTCCATGAATTTTGCAGTAGTGCAAAAAGAAATATGAATGTCTCAAACAGAAATTTCCTATAATGTAAAAACATATCTAAATACATACATTTTCAAATAGCATGTACAAGTAATGTATGTCCATGATAATTTATGTACATTATTTATTTCAAATAAAACAGCATGCATGGAGTTCAAATCAGCCACAGATTATTATATCGGAGAAAAATATGAAAAGTGAGACTTCATTGTAGAAATGGTGACTCTTCATGTAAAACATACTTTAAAATTGAATCGGATTGGAAATATTAGATCAATGAAGTTGTTTAAAAGTGCCTTTTCCACGTTTTAAACAGATTTGTAAGACAGTATTTTTCTAAGGCATGTTGAAGCAAGTCTGAAAGTATTGTAAAGCTATATACAGATGCTAGTTATTATGGTAGACAAATGACTGAGTACCCCTCTGTTGTGACTTCCCAGACACAGAAAAGTCCCATCACAACCAGACAGATGAGTCAAATGCGGAAGATGGCTCTCTAAAAAAGAAACAGCGCAGGCAGAGGACCCACTTCACCAGCCAGCAACTACAGGAGCTGGAGGCCACCTTTCAAAGGAACCGCTACCCTGACATGAGCACACGGGAGGAGATTGCTGTCTGGACCAACCTCACGGAGGCACGGGTTAGGGTGAGTCCCCACAGAATCAGATAGAGTTGTAAAATGCCATTAACGTTTGACTAAATCTAGTTTTACAGAAATTCCACTTAAAATATTTTGCTGGAAAACTGGGGGATTTTGGAAAAGTTACAGTAAATTTACAACACTGCCACTAAGCCTGTGGCTTAGTTTTATTATCGGTACATTAAGACCCAAAAGTAGTGGCTAAGTATCTCACTTTTCTGATCCCTCTTTACTCAATAGCCAAAGGACCACAGATGAGCATGTGCAGGAAGTGCTATTGCCCCCTGAACAGCCGACTGTTGCGAATGGTGCATGTTTACTAAGATTAGATTAAGCTAAATTAATGTCTGCAATATCTCCTCGGGATAGCAGGACCACTCTAGACATCTAACTGAAATTAATAGCATAGTATGCCATTATACTGTAATATTAAAAAATACCATCTCATCTCTTTCATATTTTAGGATATTGTGTGAATGGTCAAATGTTTCCAAAACTCATCAGCGTGCACCACAATTAAGCAACGGCACCTGAATACTTTGAAACCAAACTGAAGAAGATTTAAAAGTGTGACCCCAAAAAACCTTGAGATTACAGTGAGAACAAGAAGTGTGAATAGTGTCAAGGAATAGAAACACGTGCAGAACGTGATTGGGATCTCCAGCTCTGGGAAAAAGACATTCAGGGTGTGGGAAGAGGGGCACACGAGGGGGGCGTTTACCTCTGGACTTTCAGACTCAGCTCTAAATGAAATATTTTGACACACCGTTGTTTTGTATTCTAGCTGTGTGGGTCATTTCAAATATTTTTGTGAGTCTGACATACAATCTCAACATAATTCTAAAGTCAAATAAAGATACAAATCTAAAATAGGAAATATTTAAGTGAGCAGGGATTTAAAAAATTAACAATAACCTAAAACTAGGCTTCACATGTCACACAAAGGTCAGACTGGTTCGACTCTTGACCCGAAAATGTCCCCGCAAGCCCAGGATATTGGTCACCCCTAGTATGAAGCAGGTGGCCTTACATTCTGATGGATAACAATCCAATCACTGCCTGCCTGACAAGTAATGGATCAAATTCATGTTGGGTAGATTAAAGGTCACATAGCACACAGTCTTGGTTGTTATTTTAAAAGAACAAAAGACCACACACGGCCTGGTCCTTACATAAAGCAGTGGCCTTTAGATCCCCACCTTTTCCCTGTTAATTCCACGTGGACCCAGATTCTTCCTATCCAGAATACTTCTCCTGTCATCTTGATTTGTCACATTTAACACAACATGCATTTTTAATGAATCTTTGAAAACTAACTTCCTCTACCACTATTTCTACGCCGATAACATCCTTGCTTTCAAATGTGTATTTAGAGTACACAGCTGCATACAATGTTGCTTATTCAACAATAAAAGTTTTATAATTACAGCAGAGTTATGGTTCAAATGAGACCTTATTCAACTGCAACAAACAATTTCAGCCTAAACCAATGGTGTTATCCAATTACAAGTCCAATAAGAAATATTACAGGGTTTATCTGAATTCAGTCACAACCAATGGACACAGGTACTTGGGTCAAAGCAAGTGTCTGATTCTATCAGTCATTTGACAGTTTTAGGAAAGTGAGCTAAGGCTCGCAACATATACCCCATCCAACTACCATTTGACACTCAGATGTTTCCATGAATACCTAGACAACATTGCCCAAGAGTCGTGTTAATAGGCGAGAGAAGTCTTCCTCAATAGTAGGGTTTCCCCTACTGTCAATGGGTACTATGGAAAACTCATTGCTATGTACACAGTAACCACACGTTTAATAGTCCAGAACATTCTATTACTATCACAACAGATGCCTGGATTGCTGGCTGGCACACACACAGACAGAGGGTTTGGATGAAATACAGTACTGTTTGCCTGGCGCAGCAGTTCTAGATGAGGGAGGGAGATGGGTCGTGGTCTTTTTTAATTTAAATTAAAATAACTTACGTGGGAATTATATCTGCTTTATTATTGTATTTTAATTCAGCATGACAGTACCTTGTTTGTATTGAATTTCCTATGAAAGAGGTATTTTTCCTCCCAATGGAGTTTTTGAGTCTTGTTTTTTGGGGATAAAGTGAAAGTTAAAAGCACAAAATGAACGCTCAGGGAGAAATTAATATTTTCCCAATTGTCAACTGAATTAAGCACCTTCATTTTAGATTTGCCATTCAAACTTTAATCCATTTTATAACCTCCAAAAATAGGACCATCAAATGACAAAATGTGAAGACAGCTTGACATTTCTTTCAAAAGTGAATAACTCGTTTTAATAAACCATGACTAATTTCACTGTTTGATGAAACACTTTAAGAGCCACAGTACTCTTAATCTTGCCCAAAGTACTTGAAAGGTTTTAGTCTCAGTCATTCAATATGGTACTGTGTATTTTTACCCACTCCCATTTAGTTAAAGAAAAACCCATATTTATATTTGTCCTTTTCCTGCCTTTCTGTTTTTGCCCCTCAGGTCTGGTTTAAGAACCGCCGTGCCAAGTGGAGGAAGAGGGAGAGGAACCAGCAGGCTGAGTTGTGTAAAAACGGCTTCGGTGCCCAGTTCAATGGACTCATGCAGCCCTACGACGACATGTACTCTGGTTATTCCTACAACAACTGGGCCACCAAAAGTCTGGCCAGCAGCCCGCTGTCAGCCAAGAGCTTCCCTTTCTTCAACTCCATGAATGTAAGCCCCCTGTCCTCCCAGCCCATGTTCTCCCCGGCCAGCTCCATCCCCTCCATGAACATGACCTCCTCCATGGTGCCAACGGCGGTGGCCGGGGTGCCCGGCTCGGGACTCAACAACCTGGGTAACCTCAACAACCTCAACAGCCCCGCGTTGAACTCGGTGGCGGTAACCACTGCCACGTGCCCGTACGCCACCACCGCCAGTCCTTACATGTACAGAGACACCTGCAACTCAAGCCTAGCCAGTCTCCGGCTCAAGGCCAAGCAACACGCCAACTTCGCCTACCCGGCCATGCAAAACACTGTGTCCAACTTAAGCCCTTGCCAGTATGCAGTAGACCGGCCGGTATGAAGACACCCACACAGCCACCCAGTCAACCTTGCTCCCCCACCAACTGAGAGCCCTGCCCCCAGTCCCTGCCATGCTCCATCAGTGAATCAGAGTGAACTGCACCCATCACCAAGGACTGGTTAACAACGTCGTCTGTCTGACTGATGGTACCCAACAGGTATAAGCTTCAACATTCAAATAATAATTTGTGATCCCCTGATGCTGATGGACCACCACACTTCAAAGAACTCTTTCAAATAGGCAGAGACTTTGTCACCGAACCGACCAACTGTTAAAATAAGGATTTCTACATTTTATCCGATATACTTTTTTTGGGACTGCATGTCTAGAGTGAATTTTAAATGAAGAAAAACCTGGATGCTCCAACTGCACTAGCGGTCAACACCATGGCCAAACACAGAATCATTGTGACGCTTGCCAACATCACGGGAAAGGGACCTGTGCTTGCAATATGGGACAGAGGATGTATATAATGGACTTTGTTTGTTTTGTATGTGACAAAACTATCTATGAAACTTAGTACTTTAAGATGAGAAAAAGCATGTTCTTCAAGAGCAGACCCTAGATTGATGTACTATGAGTACCTCCTTTAGGAATTTTAATCTTTGTTATGAATTCCACTCACCTCAGAAGGTCAGGTGCCAAAGGTCAGATCTGAAAGTTGAGAGGAGTTAGCAGAGCGTATTCTCAGATAGAAAAAAGATACGGGAGTGGAGACAAAATAATAATTTACACATCTGTCAGAGAACCAATATCCAATTTTTTTTAAGAAAAGCCTAAAAAAGCCATTGAATATATAGATTTGTGTGGTGTTATAAAAAGGAGTCCATGACTGTAAAAATGTATGTAAGAGTGCAGTTGTTATAAAACAAGCTTTTTTCCTGGTGTAGCCTGCATTGTCTCATTAAAAGAATAAAATGATTCTGTTTTTATGAACAACACATGGGCTTAAAGCGAGAACCGTTAAAACAACGTTTCCCTTACAGCTGCCGCACGTCTTCCTGTAACTTATATGACACTGGACCGGGTGACACACAGGTCCTACACACAATGTTCCCCTTTAAGCAGCAGCGCCATGGAAACGCTGTCTCACACCCATGGCAACGTTATGCAACAGTGGATGTGGGCACTGGAGAGAGATGGTGAGATATACTAAATGTTCCTGCTGCCTGGCCACTGATACTTTTGACCTACACTCTTTTGAGTTGGTAGCCACAGAGTGTTCTCCAGGCTATCCCGTAACAGGAGGAATTCTTGGGGCCATGCCTCATATCTCTTAGGCCCATGCCAACATTACGTAAGCCCCTGGGAGGTGTCTCTACGGACTAACAATCAAGGGTCTGATGAGTCTGTGCAGAGCAGCCTTTTAATACAATGACAGTTTACCCATGGATTTCTTTTTTGTGCTTTACTGCGTTCTACATGCTGGTTAATACAGTGTTACACATCATTCTCTCGAAAGTGCAGTCAACTGAGCTATCGAAATCTGTGAACTACAAGGCAGACAAGAAAACAATTTCTTTAACACTGAAACTCAATGCGACGTGTAGTTCTTTATTAAAGGCTCTTTTTTGAACAACACAGGTCTGTGTGTATAAGTGTATTCTCCCAGCAGTCCAGAGAGCCTGTCCATGGGACTTAGTAGTCTGTGGAGTGAGGTGAAGCAGTCACACATTTTGGTCTCCCCTCTATCGAAGAAGACATAAAGACATATTCTACTGGAGGGGAAACATCTATTCCCTTTTTGTTCACACTGCCCGGCACAAGCAGAACACATTCACAACAGCACAAAGCCATTGTCTGGAAAAATCCATACAACCTGAAGAAGTGCTAACGATTACCTTCGAGAATTCACAGGGATACAACAGAATGACTAGCTTTGTTCTGAGACAGTATCCTACGGTTTAGTAAAAAATGTTCACAGTCCCATATATCATGAACACATTTAGTTCAATCATATATCATGTATTTTCAGGTCAGAAAAGTCATGCAACAAAAGCAGGTTATAATTTAGCTGCCACTTCAACATCCTTGGGGACAATATGAATTGAATTACAGTCAACAACATCTTAGCATTAAGACAAGCATCCACATCTCTCTTTACCAACTCTACATTACCCTACAGCCAACTGCTTTCAGAAGACTACTGGGACAATACTGAAGATTATGAAATAAGATTTAGATTTATTACTGATGGAGATTCATTCATTTAATGTATGATGACAATAAGCTCTAAATGGAGCTCTGGGTAGCCATTGTATGTTAATGTGTAAACATTTTGTTTAAAATAAGTCCTCATGACTGCCTGTGAAGGTACCGCAACATTATCTTGAAACAGTGTTATTGAACATCTCTCAAACCAAATCTCTAATTCGGGAACATGAATGTGGGAAAAAAATAGCTGTTAAAAAATATGTGTAAAAGGAACCAGTCCGAGTGCTAACCAATTCCTTAACTGCATATTATTAGGGTGTATAAGATTTAACTACATATTATTATTTTACCTCTGTGTATGATATGGAGAATTAACATGGCGCTGAATGAATACATTAAAAAGGAGAATATCACTGACGTAATCTGAACTTCAGCAGAAAGTACCATCATGGTAATTACTGGTAGTGGTAAAAATCCAAATAGGAAAGAGGAATCTCTACATATTTTATAGTTTGTTCCCAAAGAGGATTAAAGAAATTAAAGTCTGCTGAGATGACTTTTCAAACGTATTAACAATACAAATTGATCAAAATGGGAGGAAAGCTGCAGTGATGTTTTAATATGATACTCCTTTATGAGCTATTTGCTCTGTCTGTACAAAAGTCAATTATCCCGTTGACAAGTAAAACTTCAACGTTGGCTAATTGTGTATGGTTAGTTTTGGGAATACATTTGGAATTTATATGTATGAAACAGGGCTTATTTTATCTTTAAAGATGTCTATGGATGGTTTTCTTAGCAAAATCATGCCTTCAATTGTCTATAATTTAGTCCCAGAATCAGTCATCACAATACACTGATTACCTTATACTAATGGAGGGACTGAAAACAATTGTTATTTTCTGCTGCAGCTTCCAAAATCATGTATTTTATGTTTACATGGTTGTATAACTGAGAAAGCACATATTTTTAATAAAAAAAATTTTTTTACATTGCCCCAAATAAAGAGTGGTCTTACACAGGGGTTATTCTAGCCGAAAACCCAAAAGAGCAAGCAAAAATAAGTTGAAACACAGGGGCTAGGGACTATTCCCGAGAAAGGTGAGAACCTGGGAAGAAATTCTCTGTGGGAATAGTTAGACTAAATCCTGAAAATAGTTTTAAGAGGTACAGGAAAAAGTAGCAACCCCTCAAAGCCAGCACTAAAAGAATATATTTCAGGCCTCAAGTGGGCCCTAAAGGAGTACAGTATGGGGCTTTATGGCTTGCTCAGGTTGGAGAGTCTGTGTGGTCCATAGATTCCTTGCCCTCCCAACATGTCAGGCATAACTTTTATTGTTCTCACTGTGTTACAGAGTCAGTAAGACCTGGGACAGCGAGGCTCTGTAAATGTCCTATTGTAAAAGAGGAGTTTAATCACATTATGTTCGTCAGGTAATTAGAGACTTACTGATCTCTCCCCGCACCCCCACCTCTCTCCTCCTTCCTCCTCCTCTGATTCCTCCTTGGTATTCCCCCCTTCCTCCTCTTTCTGGTTGTGGGTGCTCCTGGCCTGCAGGCATGGTCCAGACTGTCCTCCTCTCCAACTGTAATACATTAGCCGGATTAACATTCCAATGGTAAGCCACACAGACAAACCTGACGGCTTTTCTGTCCTCTTCCCCCGGCCCTTTAGCCTGCTCCATCTTGCAGGTAATTTCCTTTCTGCCGCCTTGCTTTGCCCCCTCACACAGATACGCCACAGAAATACTCCTGACGTCCTTTTCCCACCGCTACCCGGTTACCCATCAGTTAGTCACCCAACTAAGTTGTAGGGACAGTTTTTACACTTTTGATATTATATTGGCTTGTTGAAGACGTGGAAATTAAGGAGGCATTTCATTTACATTGATGAACTGCATTCAGATTTGCGGTCTTGCGGTGCTGTGGATGATGTGTTGTCCCTGTTTTCTTAATAGTTTATCTGGTCTGATGTGATCCAACGGTCTAAGACGCTGCATCCAGTGCTCGTGCATTGTAGATGCATGGCTTTGCTGCTCTTTTAGCAATAACTCTCTAAGCTCTATCTTTCCCCACATCTCTGTGAAATAAAGCTTTAATATGCCCATAAATATATTTAAATTTAAAATTTTAACAGCAATAACATAGACAAGTCAAGGAACTAAACAAAGGCAACATGTAAATTAAGACTCAAAAGCAGCGAACACATATTGGTCCCATATTGGTCCTGAAATAACCAAACGATTCACACACACACACACACACACACACACACACACACACACACACACACAGACTGACACACACATTTGACCCATGGGATAAGCCAGGTGCTTCACTAAACCAATCCCAGACACCTCCTATTACGCATTATTTATCCAGGAGCCCCGGAGGATTATCCTGTTGGGTCGAAAAGCACCCAACTCCACAATGACCATCTCATCTAAATGCTCCGAAAGAATCATCTGGTAAAGATTACCCCTCCCTGCCTGCCTCACACCGACTGTTGTGGAGTTTTCCTTTCCAACACAGTACACCGCCTGTCTACAGCATCGGTTGTGTGAGCTGTCGGCGATATCCTTACATTTTAATTGCAAGATATTAATGACATAAATAGGTAAATTAATTGAATAGGCTGAAATTGTTTGATATAAGATTTGTCTTTATGTTTTATTTAAGGGTTGAGGTTAGATGCAGATTGGATAGTAATTAATAAAGCTTGCTAATTGGCGCTGAATTGTCAGCACTTGAAATAACACATATACAGTACAAATCTTTGAAAAGCGCTAGGGACAATCAGTCAAAAGATGTACCATATCTACAACTAAAACTAATGAATACTGAGGCGATAGGCATTGCTACTGCTTACTCTCTAGTGCCATCTATCTCTTGTAAATGTCGCTACAGCCGTGGATACAGAAACATCTAATGTGCAAACCATGCTATTGCTCTAACTAAATAAAGATTGAATTTTATTTTGTACAAAGTTGTAATGTACAACTGGGTAATGTACTTCTTGAACGTGGTGCAATGGTTGGATACAAAAATGTACAACTCAATTTACAAGCTTTCTTGGTCAGTGTCAGTGTTATGGAGTGAACATTCAGCTGCCAGATCAGTCAGGAGGGATAGGTTTGCACACAGCCCTACACAATGCTATCAAATCTCCACGAACACGCCCCCATACATGTGATATCATTGAAGCCTACCAGAATGTCCTCTTTTAGGACAACACAGTGCAACACAGTACAGAGCATGTATGACTTGGATACACGGACCATAATCAAATGTCCATTACAAAAAAGGAACATGATTACTTTCACAGACATCACAAGGATTTAATGTTGCATGCAGACTTCCTTTGTCATATCTGAAAACTGATTGTCAAATCCAAACGGATTACAAGCTAATGGAGCCCGTCGTGTTTCTGGGAACTAAATGCTTTAGCAATTTTCAAAATCTTCCCCAGATATATGCCACTACACAGTTCTAGTTGTCCTATGTGACGCAAACAGGTTATAAAGAATCTGTATTTAATTTGTATACCTAAAACTCAGAATGAAATTGCTAAATGATCCATCTTATGATCATCTTAAAACCATTATCGGTACAGTATGTAAATCTCAAACTAAGGGCAAATATTTAAGTCAAGATAAGTCGTGTCCAAACCAAAATGGCCACCATACAGATCATGTGGAAGCCTTGTCTATTTCACTTTGCTGGTTTCTACTGTATTGTATTGTACTCAACCCTACTCTATTGTATGCTACTGTACTGTACCTTACTCTACTGTGCTGTTTTCTACTGTTCTACACTCTACTGCACTGTACTGGGCCTTTCTGCTGTCCTTATATTACTGTACTGTGTCTTACACTAACACACTGTTCTTTACTGTACTGGACTGTACCAACCACGTAAATGATCCATTTTTTATGAGGAAAAGTGTTAATGGCAATGTCTGTACTAAAGCCAATTGTAAAACTAATTAATTCATCAATTACACAGATTTCCTTCATAACTGGAACACTAAAATGCCAAATAATGACAACATTCATAAAAACAATATAGATTATTCTAAAGAGAACAATAGAAGCGATATTTCTCTAAAAAATGTTTATACTATTTTGTTAATTTATCTGTTAACAAGGTTTATCAAAACTCTGATGCATGGTCTTCCCGTTCATTTTTCGGTTTTAACTCATTCTGTGGGCTGGCAAGGAATATGGTCAACATTTCCAATAATCTGACATCTAATACCTCCACCTGCCTGTTTCCCAGACATGAAAGGGTGATTGTGAGGACTAGGTCAGCATATAAATATAGCATACCCAGCCAGCTTACTTGTCTGTTGCCATTGTAAGTATTGGTCACTTACTCATTTCTTACAGAGAATATGATAAACATATATATTAGAAAGTTCATGGTCCTCCCTGTATCTTTTAGATGTCACAGTTTTGGATTCTTGGTCTTCTTGGTTGCCTTTTAGGCGCAGCATATGGTAATGCATCAGTATATATTCCTGCATGTGTCAGTTGTTTTGTAATATATTTTAGCAGAGGTCACTAACAACCTTAATGTTAGTTTCATCATGGGGTGTAAATAATTTTAACATAATTTAGAAATGTGAATGTTATATTTCCAAATGACTTATTCTTTGTTGTGGGGATGCAGAAATTGTTTTGTTTTAGTAAACAGCATGTCAGTGTAATAAATTAAGAGTTTAATTCCAAACCGCTACATCCACACGTTTTCCAGTGAGTTAAATCATCAGATATGAATGGATACGCTTACCTTGATGTGAGTAAATTATCACTGTTTTCCAGAATTTTGTAGAAATGTATTTCATATATCTGTTGTTTAGCTGAAATTGAATGTTCATGTGCTGTACAGGTATGGTCCCAAATGACACCTTATATGATAGCATATTTTGGACCAGAGCATAGATATCATATTTCTGTATTGATAGATGTTTTAGCATATATTAACAACATTTTATGGCTGTATCCTGTTAAACCATCGACTGGTAGATTTGTCATATACTGAGGAAAAAGCCCACTAACCTTTTTCACACATTAGCTCATGTGGTTTCCTGAAGGTTGTCTCACTGGAACAGCGATTGTAGGCCCCGATCATTGCAGTGCACGAATGCTTGACACTGGATTCTTTAGACTGTGACGGCCACTGTGAAAAAAATTACAAGTTTCAATCAACAACAAAAAGGAAGCTATTTATAACAGAAGCGATCATGTCAGTTTGACATACAAGCATGTTAATTGATCTCATGAAGATAAATTAGATAAATTGATCTCAGTAAGTGGATATATTAGGCTTTGGAATAAAAATATTTCAATCCTTCTATCCAACAAAATCATCAAGTGAACAGCAACATACTGTCCATGAGAGTTGACAACATTGTGTGTGTGTGTGTGTGTGTGTGCGTGTGTGTGTGTGTGTGGTGGCTGCAGCTGCTGAGGTCTGTTACACTGATCTGGGCTGCTTTAAGGATGACATGCCATGGGCCGGTACCACCGAACGCCCAATCACACGTCTGCCCTGGAGTCCTGAAAAGATCGGCACCCGCTTCCTCCTCTACACCAGACAAAACCCTGATGCATTTCAGGCTAGTGGACTCCCTGAGGACACATGGATTATCAACCATAATTTGCCATTGACTGTGTCCATTTTACATGAAGCTGTCACGTGCCAAGTGTCACAGTATGAAATGTAATGGAGAAATATGTCCCAGCAGGAGATCAAGGCTGACGCGGCTATTCTTAAAGCATCCAACTACAACGGGGACAGAATGACCCGTTTCATCATCCATGGCTTTTTTGACAAAGGGGATGAGAACTGGCTGATTGACATGTGCAAGGTAGGCCATGTGCAGCTCCAGTCTATTTAGTTCAGTACACCATAAGCCTCTCCAATGGGACTGAGCTTGATATTGCATTTTGGGATAAAGTATTTTCAGTTTTTGTTTTCCAAAACAGTTCCCAGTGAGCCATTGAAATGTTGTGTTTTTTGCTCTCAGACCATGTTGACAGTAGAGGACGTCAACTGCATCTGTGTTGACTGGAGAAAGGGGGGGCTGTCCCTCTACACACAGTCAGCCAATAACATCAGAGTTGTCGGGGCCCAGGTGGCACAGATGATCGAAGTCTTCCAGGTGAGAACTGCCTGAACCAGAGTTGACACCTGAAGTGTTGTGATTAATTCCTTTGAAATTTTCTTGTGTCTTTTAGTCTTTGGAATTCAGAGAATACAATTCTCCTAAATTTCAATCTCTATTCAATTTTAAAAAGGTAATATAATACGCGACAATTCCCCAAATTCACATTTCAATTGAATTTCTTCGGCTCTACATCTACAAACCACATCATTTCGTTGATTTCTATTAACTAGGGAAATGTTCAATTAGATCTTGAACAGTGAAATACAAATGCCATTCCAGTCCCATAACTTGAAAACTATTAAAGCTTGAAAATCAGAAAATGTTCCATTTCTCCATTTCCTGTGTAAATTAAATAATGTCCCTGGGATTAGAAGTTAAACTGGAATTGACTCCACAGTTCAATTTGACAGATTATTTCAGTTGGCTACAAAATGCTAAAGGACACCAACATCACTGTTGATAACTCTCCCATGAGCATGTTCTCTGGCCTACTGTAGGATGTCTACCGACAGAAACCTAGCATGGTGCATGTTATCGGACACAGTCTGGGAGCCCACGCTGCAGGAGAGGTGGGCCGCAGGATCCAGAAACTGGGACGCATCACAGGTCAGATCTTAACTAACTACCATAAGTACTGTATAGGCAGCGCTTGACTTGGGAGAAAATAAGTGAAGGAAATGACAAAGCGCACATTAGATTATGTTCATCAAAATGTATGTGTTAAAGTAGCCTATCCCAGACGTCCCAGACAGCTCTTTTGCCTTAAAAAGGAACCGGAACGCTGTTTGCCTAAAATTAGAAGTACCGGAACGTCATTCCGGACCGTTCCGGCCCAAGTCAAACACTGTGTATAGGTCAGGTCCTCGTGGATACACGGTAAGACCAAACCCGGGTCCAATGTCCCGACCCATAATATAACCTGGAGAACATAGTCTGAGATGCTGATGTAGTTCTGCTGAGTATGTCCTCCTCTGTTAGGACTGGACCCAGCTGAGCCCTACTTTCAGGGCTGCAGTGCAACCGTACGCCTGGACCCCTCAGACGCCATGTTTGTGGATGTCATTCACACCGACATTCTGCCCTTCATCCCATATGTTGGTAGGGACACAAAACAACTGTTTCAAAATAATATACAAATAGTGCATATATAAGTCTTATATTCCAGAAAACAGCATTTGGCAGGAAACATAGGCCTTAGGTTTTCTTACAATGTCGATACAACTATATTATTTAGAAGACATTTTTCTCCTCATGATGGGACTAAATCATCATTTTTTGTTTCAGGCAAGGGTATGTCTCAGGCCGTCGGTCACATTGATTTCTATCCTAACGGAGGAGAGCACATGCCTGGCTGTGACAAGAACATTGCCTCTACCATTGTGGACATCGACGGGCTTTGGGAAGGTAAGACAACTTTGGATTTCTTTGTGCAGATAATCTGCCAAAGTTGTGGGACTAACATGTCTCCCCCAGGAACATTGGAGTTGCACTAATGAAAAGAAATCAATTAAAAATCACTTTGCCTCAGTTTCCTAAGTTGGAAACTTAGGAAAAACACATTTGAAAATAGGGGCAAGCTCCTTTTGATATGTGCTTCTTGTTGGGGCTCAAGTGGCGGCATTGGTGTCATGCCTGGGGGGGGGGGGGG